>OY282513.1:96321079-96580007 GCA_958296145.1 Hydrotaea cyrtoneurina
GTTCAGTGCCCAAACAAAAGTATTTGAGGCAAATATGAGGATAATCGACTAATATTTGTAGCTTTGGTGGCGATTTCATTGTTCAGTCAATTTTCTGAAGAAGGACGTTTGACTTATTTTACTTTTTGAAATTTTTGAACAATGAGAAAATTTTTTTTAAATTTGTTCATGCCCTTATTTCATTGTTTACGCTATTGCAAACATTTATTGACATAAAACTTTTTAGGATTTTTCTAAAATCAACGCCAAAATAGCGATAATTTCCAAATTTCGAGGGAGTGGCGCGACCCCTAAAAATTTTTTAAAAAATTTTTCTTTATTTTTCCCCTCATTCGGACCCCAGACTACATCTCTTTCCGAGGTTAACTTTTTTTGTCTGAATTTCACTCCACCCTAATACACACAATTCTGCTCGGCCTAAGTTACCCACATTTGCAGAAATTCTTTTTGAAACTCCGAAATCAGATGATTAATTTAAAGAAACAAAATGTAAGAACTGATTTTTATTCTTCAGTCTTTTATTTGCAATCAATTTAAATCTTTTAACAAAACTGCAAAAATCGTTTGGGCCCTTGGGTGGAATTTGCAATCCTTTTTTTAACATTTCTCACTGGAAAATTAATTTAAATAGAGACAATTTAAGAAATTATTTTGTTATCTTCAGTATTTTTTTTTGCAATCCATTCAAGTCATTTAACAAAACTGCAAAAATCGTTTGGGCCCTTGGTAATGGGTGGGGATTTTCAATCCTTTTTTTTAACATTTCTCAAAATATATCTTTCTTCATTGCGTTCTTCCATCTGATTACATTTGTAATCCACAACATGTCTGTACGTTTGCTATTGGTCCCCCGGCCCTCAAGGAAATCGTCTAGAAATCCCACTTTCCCGTATGGCTGACTAAGATCTATATTTAACTAGATTCGTTACCACACTCCCTCCCCCTACAGTACAGTATTATTAAGGCTTATTATGCTTTGAAATTTTCATAATGAACGAACGAGTGGGAAAAAATTAAGAAAATGAAAGACAAAAACACCAGGATGATGAGGTGTAAAATTTTGCAGATGCAAATAAAGACACGCACACCTACTCAGACATAATGTGTGTGTGTGTGCGATGGCATGTCTCGCTGTGTACATTTTACAAAAGGTTATCAACGAACTCAGCACGTATGAGTGATATTAATGCAATAAGGAAATAACAAATTACTCATACGTTTAGCATGACATTTGTAAAGTATTCCCGTGTAGACATTTGTGTGCTACGAACAGCTGCTCTCTCCCGGTGACAGCGATTTGTACCACTCTAAGGATTGAAAGGACAAAGTCACACCACCAACCTCCCCCATCCCACCACACCAACACTGTCTGATAATAATTTGCCATGTTTTATATTTTCATCATATTTAAAGTTATGAATATTATTTGAATTCTTTGTGACATTTTCCTCGTCAACATACGCTTTTATTTTCCTTTCGTCTTCATCCTCTTGCCGCCTTCTGTGTTCACGCAAAGCTAAAAGCTCCGAAATATCATCATTTGTCTTTGGCTACGTAACGTTTTGGAATTTTTCACTTGCTCGTAGTTTAAAGTATGTCATAAATATTCATTAATCTATTTGCCAAAGTACAATTTCAAATGATTGCCAGCGCCAGTGCCAGTGCCAGTGCCTGTGATCGGGAAAACGGATGACACGGCATGTGGAGGCTGGGAATACAGGCAAATTATTTTTTATGCAAATTTTTGCGCTGTTATGCTTGTCGCAGCCGAAAAGCCTTTAGGCACTTTCTTTTGTGGGGGGATGTTTGACAAATCGCCGAAACAAAAAAGGTGTGAGTTTAGGTGGATTATTTGGCCCAAAGCAATGGCATCCGTATAGTGCGGCAGGGCAGAGAGCGAGTGATAACCAGGGTGTGTAAAACTTAAACGAATCTTTTATGCACTTCAGTGTTTGTCTGGCTGAAAGCAAAGTAAGTATTTCAAAAGGTATTAAGTTAATAGAATTCCAGCAAAACATTTTTAAAAGGTCCTCCTAGGAGCAAAACAAAAAAAGAAAGTTTAGAGAATGAAGTTGGTACAATATTTCTTGTGGACAATCAATGATTTAAAACAAAGTGCCCTGTGTACAATGTCTGAAAGAGAGACAGGAATCGATTGCTTGTATCTGTAAAGCTTAGGAGCGGTTTTCTGGTTTGGGTTACAATTCCTAGTTTTTAAGTCTGTAGATTTCTTTTCTCGTTAGACAGCACTTCTCCCATATAAGTTGTAAACGGGTCATCGCTGTCTCAATGGAAAGACAAAGTGCTGAGAGATTTACTATTAGCTCCTTCTGTGTTACTGATGTGGGAGTGACGGAAGATTAAAATATGAAACCGGTTATTGGTAGATTCATGTAAATATGACCTGCATAGCAAAAATATTTTTAAATTTTTTTTTATTTCATTAATGCCCCGAAATTAATTAATTGATGTAATGAAATTGTGTCATTCATGTAATGAAATTATTTCATTGGTTCAATGACATTATTTCATTCCAGCAGCGGCAAATTATAATGTCATTACAACAATGAACTCAAGGTCTTTGCAACAATCAACATATTTCAATACATCAATGAAAATAATTTCGTTGTATCAATGAAATTACAAAAAATTATTTCATTGGTGTAATGAAAGTATTTCATTGTTTCATTAATAAAATCAAATCACTTCATTGGTTTAATGAAATTTCTTCATTGGTTTAATGGGATTATTTCATTGAATTAATGAAATCATTTCATTGGTTTAACGAACATATTTCATTCATGCAATGAAATCATTTCATTGGTTTTATGAAATAATTTCATTGAATTAATGAAATCATTTCATTGGTTTAATGAAATCATTTCATTACAGCAGCGACAAATTTTTTATGTATTAATGATATAATTCCATTAGAACAAGAAATTCTAGTTCATTGCAACAGTGAAAACATTTAATTGCATCAATGAAATTCATTTCGTTGAATCAATGGAATTACAAAAAAATATTTCATTGGTTTAATGAAATCATTTCATTGGTTTCATAAAAATATTTCATTCATGCAATGAAAATATTTCATTCATTCAATGAAATTATTTCATTGGTTTAATGAAATCACTTCATTCATGCAACGAAATCATTTCATTGGTTTAATGAAATTTATTCATTGGTTGAATGAAATTATTTCATTGAATTTATTGAATCAATTCATTGGTTAAATGAAATATTTCATTCATGCAATGACATTTTTTCATTGGTTTAATGAAATTGTTTCATTCCATTAATGAAATAATTTCATTGGTTTAATTGAGTATTTCATTCATGCAACGAAATCATTTCATTGGTTTAATTAAGTATTTCATTAATGCAACGAATTTATTTCATTGGATTATTTAAAAAATGTCATTGGTTAAATGAAATAATTTCATTCGAATAATGAAATAATTTCATTGGTTTAATGAAAGTATTTCATTGATTCAATGAAATTATTTCACTAAACCAATGAAATTAGTTAATTTCTTGAAACCAATGAAGTGGGAGCCACTTAACCATAAAAGCTCAGCAACAAATTGCTCGCTCCTATCAAAGAAAATGTCCTCATTTTGTAAGATTTGGTCTACAATTCGATGGCCTACCCATGTGCCCATAACATCTATCGTTTGGAAGCGAAGATAGCAGGTGAATACATACAATTCTGCTAGGCCTAGGATACCCACATTTCTAGTGACCTATTGTCGGCCCTTTTTAATTCCCACACAATTCAGCTCAGCCTAACTTAACAATATTTCTGCTGACTTGTTTTAATTCCCCACCAACGTCTCTGGGTTTTTTTTAAAGAGAGAAATGTTTTCGAACTCCTTCCACATCCGTTCAAAGTATAAACCCCAACATACGAGTTGTAAACCTTCTGCGAATCCACCCCCGGCCAACACAGTTGGCGACCAATTAAATTGTCTGCCAAAGGTGAGCCACAAAAAGACACTATCAGAAGAATTCCAGCTGGAGAGGAAGGAGAAATGAAATAATTCAAAAAATAAAAAAAAACAAGTCGACATTTCTGGGATGATATGAAAAGAATGTAAATTTCTCCTCCCCCATGGCCAACAACGAACGTGTAAAGATAATTTTGTTAAGGCTGATGGTGCTGCTCAGGGTTCAGGTTTGAGATACAATAAAGGGTGTAGCTTAGGTTCAGTTTCGAAAAAGGTGTAGGGTGGCTGGCAAAGGACAACTGCTGTAAGTGAGTGACTATACGGCCACCAGTTTGATGATTGATTACAATTGCAAATTAGCTCTGAAACAGGGAACACGAGGAAGCTGGGCGAAAGTAAATGGCAACAGTTTGTATCACAGGGAAATAACAAGAAAACAACGTTGAAATTCCCTGAAAATGCTAATTACCGATTTTAGTTTTCTCTTTTTCGGTTCTTACGGAAAGCAAATAACGTTGGTTGGTTGGGGTCATTTAGGCCATAATGCTGCTACGATTCTGTTGAATTGCAGCCAATATCATGTCGATTTTATAAAGTTAATTAAAACGCAATTTTGTGCAGAGAAATTTCCCCGAAAAAAAAAAACAAACAAAAACTAGAAAATATACACAAAATTCCAACAAGTTAGACAGCAACAACAGTGAGGATACGGTGGGGAAAGGGAGAGCCAAACAAAAAGCCAAACTACCCCACACTGATGAAGGAAACATTTTCATCAAGTACGGCAACAAATCTCATACAGACATACCACGATTTGCCATTTTCCAACCCCACTCCCAAAAGTATGCTTTAGAAAATGTGTTGATGAAAAACAAGCGGAAATATACCAATCACTTTCTAAGCTTAAGTGTGTAGAGGAAAATATACCGAAATGACTAAACCTGATATGGAAAAGATGTAGTCGACAACATATTGTAAGATGGTGAAAGGGAACATAGGCAAGCAGGAGGGGTATAAATAAAGTGTCTGTGCACGGGAAAGGGGAAGTTAAACAATAAAAACCAGAAGTCATATTAGCATCATTAGCTGGTAATTTATCAAAGTCATTTTGATGAAAACATGAGAGAGAAAAAAATATATGTACACATATTTATAGAGACGAAATGAAAATATTTAAACAGCCACAAAAAAAACTGTAAGAGGGGTATTAGTGGAGTGGCGTGGAGTGGAATGACAAGAAAAAGAACAGCTTTGAAAATAATTAAGAAAATGGCGAAAATATTTTAAACTGAGAACGTAAGAGACTTAACAGGCATTTGACAACATTATGAATATTAAAAATGTTGACCTTTAATTACAATGGATTTAGGATGAAATCATCATCTGCACTTGCTCTAAGTAACGCCATTAAGAATTTGATTATTAACACTCAGAGTTTGGACTAAGGCAGAGCTCTGACCTTTCTAAGGCATTCTTGTTGGCAGAAAAGTCGACCACTTTGGATATATTTTATAAATATATCCCACTATGCGATTTTGTATGTTAATAACATAAAATAATCCCACACCCTTTGCCTGTAAGATATTTTCTACAGAACTTAAAAATATTCACTAAATCAAAAGTTACAGGCATTTGACCGATGGAAACGGAATGTGGACAAGGGCTCTTGTCTCCTGGAAGAATGTCCCTACAAACCGAATTGCTGGTCTTAGGGGTCTATGGTAATTTTCGATTAAGGTTCAACCTTGTTCAACCCTTCTAGCCTACTCTTTGAATATTTGTTGAGTTTAGAAATTGAAATGCAACCAAAGTACAATGGATTTTCCAGTAATGAAATATTTATTGTATGCGAGATTCCAGAAGGGAACTTTACTAAATTCTGCTAAAATCCTTTATAGATTTTAATAATCTATACCGCATATTAATTGTCATATATGTAGCTTTATGATAAAAAAAAAACTGAAAACGAATACTTTGTGTCATTTTAGAATTTTTTTTTTTTTTTAGAAAATATTGACTTAAATTTTTGTATAACTCTGAAACTGTCTTTCAGGTTCAAAAACACCAAACGAGAATATTTAATAGTGAGGTGGTGAATTTTTTAAAATTTATATTTTCGTTGTCGAGTTATGACACATAACATACTAAAAAAATTTAATAAAAAAATGATTTAAAAAAAAAATTGGAAATGTAAATTTAAAATTTTTTTAAGTCAAAATAAAAAATTATTTATTTTGTTGTTTTCTAGTTATGACAGATTAAATACACAAAAAAAATATTTTTTAAAAAAAATATTATATTCTGACTTACTGTGGTCAAGTAAAAAATGGCGGAATTATTTTTTTTTTATTTAATATTTTAACATATTAAAAAAAATTAAAAAAAATAATTTTAAAAAAAAAAGTTTTAAAAAATTTAATTATTTTTTTAATTAAAATTTGAAAAAAATTTCACAGAATGTATATTTAAAATTTTTTTTTGATTTTTTTAAAAAATCTTCCCCATTTTTAACTCACTTGATCACAGTAAATCAAAATTATAAAGAGGTTTCTCATTAACAATAAAACAGTTTGAATAGTGTAATTAAATTATTCCATCTTCTGTAATTTCCAACATTTTTTATTTTTGCGTTTTCGCTTTATGACACATTAAATACATTTTTTTAAAAAATATATTCTCATTTCCTGTGAACAAGAAAAAAAGGACGGAATTCTGATTAAAAAATGGCGGACATTTTTTAAATCAATTTTAAAATTTTTTTTTAAAAAAAAAATTATTTTCCAAATTTTTTGTTTAAAGAAAACATTTTTTTAATATATTAAAAAAATTAAAAAAATTGATTTAAAAAAAATAAAAAAACTGTCCTCCATTTTTTAATCAGAATTATAAAGCGGTTACTCATTTCAAAAAATGAGTGATCAAGTAAAAAATGGCGAATTTTTTTTGTTTCAAAAATTCATTTTTTAACATATTAAAAAAAATTAATTTAAAAAAAAAATGTTAAAAAATTTATTTTTTTTTAATTAAAATTTGAAAAAATTTCACAAAATGTATATTTAAAAAAAAAGCTTTTATTTAAAAAAATCTTCCCCATTTTTAACTCACTTGATCACAGTAAATCAAAATTATAAAAAGGTTTCTCATTACAAAAAAAAAATGTTGCTAGTGTAATCAATTAATTAAAAAAAACGTTTTTTTTTAAATTTTATAGAATTGAATAGAAATATGAATTTGAATATTCAGGAATATAAAGTGGTTACTCATTAAAAAATATTTTTTAATTTTTTTTTAAATATTTTTTAAATTGTTTTTTAAAAAATAAATCTTTCAAACTATTGATTTTTTCTAAAAAAAAAAATTAAAAAAATTGTTTTGTAAAAAAAAATTAATAAAATTGATTTTTAATTTTTTTTTTTTAACATATTTCTTCAATTGTTTTTTAAAAAATTGATTTTAAAAAAAACAATAAAATTGATTTTTAAAAAAATTAAAAAAATTTACTCCATTTTTTACTTTTAAATCAAAATAAAAAAATGTTACCTCATATCAAAAAAAAAACCATAGTGTAATCAAATAATTCAATCTCCTGTTATTGTCTCGATTTCGAATTTCCAACTTTTAGCCCTCAACAATTGCACACACTTTTAATTTCATCAAAACCAAACAAACCAGAAACATACGCAATACAAAAAACAACCCTAATGATGAATGCTGGACACGTTTGACCCCAAATAGATCTTAAAGTTATCACGTACAGTTTCAGTTTCATTTTTTTTTTGGTATGCCAATTTTCTCGCCGACCATGAACGCTGTAGCGCGCCAATGACAATGCAGACCGCGACGGGCCCGGACAAATGGTCTGAAGCTGTGTAACACAAATTGAGAAAACACAACAAAACAAAAGAATACAGACAAACATCATTTACAATCCGGGACGATTGTAAATGTCAATTTAAAGTGTCCGATTGCATAGCGTTGTCATGTTTATCTGATACTGACACCGAAGGGTGGAGGCAATTTGTTTGTCTCTCTGTCTGTCTGTCTGTCGCTGGTTTTATTTGTGCTGGACTTTTAAGCTGGTGATTGTTGTTGCTGCATGCAGGCTGTTGCTGCTGCTATAATTGCAATTAAAAACATGTAACACAGCCATAACATTAAACCAAAGTTAACAGCCATGCCAGCATTTTTTTTTTTCTCTCTCTGTTGTTCTGCTTGTTGTTATTGTTGCTTCTTCTAGGTAATTCCACTTTATGCTCTTCACGCTTTTGTGCTTGTTAACACGGCCATAATGCTACGGACATATGACTGCATGCAAAGTTGTTATAAACCCATACACCGGATGTGCTTAACAACGGCGAGGCGTCGGCCAGACCATTCGCTTTAATATTCTATTTAAATTCTCTTGGAATTTCCAAATGTCCATTTTGCAAATAATTGCAACAACCGACAATAGTTCTGTTGCATTTTTATTGGCCTCTTCTATTAAAACTACCAAAAGCCTTATAGGGAGAATATATTGGTTACACTTTTGTTGGCTTTCATATGCATGGGATAGGATGTCCATTTCCTTTTCCTTTTTAAACTACAGTCTTTGGTTTAATTGCTCTGGGTTTTCCATGAGAGAGAGAGAGACAGATAGGGAAGGAGACTTTGCAATCCAATAACAGCCAAAGGCCTGCAGTGTTAATTTGCAAAAGAAAAAAATTTCATTAAATAACTGTGAAATCATTTGGACCGGTTTGTTTTTCGTATACTTTAGTTGAAACTCTAGATCAAATGGACAGTACGAACGTAATCAGAGTTTTTTGGGGAAAAACTTTTATATTTGGGAAAAAGTTTTACAAGGTCCAAGAGCTGATGGAAAAAAAGGGAAAAAAATTGTATGGTTATTGTCGTGGCATGATGGCCTAATCTCATGGTGGTCCGGGTGAATTCATTAAGACTCCCAACGCAACCAATGGAATCCCCACATGCAGCAAATGCTGTATGTGAGTACCAATTCGAAAACGTGTATTTGACCTTGAATCCTTCTTAGTTAGGGATGCAGCCTATATATAACTCCTACCGTTTTATGGGTCAAAACACCCGGTTGAAAATTACACTCCACACTGAGTCGAAGCTCTTCCAGCGAAGTTTTCCCTGTCACTTTCTATAACTCATTGGAACCCTGGGCTCCAGTAGGAGTTGAATTCCAAAACTTCATAACACCCAATTCTTCTCACTGAAGACTTAATTTGAATGATGACTTTTCTCTAAATACACTCGCCTTTTGCCTTATCAATCTCTCCCCCCGCTCCATTTACATCTCGGCATTCACCCTACCAAAAAAAAAATTAAAAAAAAAAAACGGAAACAAAAAACCTGATGATTGAAGTACACCGAAAACCCATCAACTTTCCTTAAGTCATTGCCAAGTGCTGTCAATAAATATTGAGACTCGCAATATTTATATTTTCCTCCCAGAGATAAATACGAAAAAGAAAAATAATAACAATAAATAACACTTCAATTTACGCCATGGATTCTTATGAAAAACAATGGACGAAGGAGGGAACTATAATCAAAAAGAAAGAAGTAAAATGTGACCAATCACTCACTCTCTGTCTCCTTCAGCCATTCAAGGGTAAAGATAACCAATTCACTGTTTTTTTCCCCCCAACTTTTCCTGCAGCCCTTCATTAGCTTTTGCGCTGAGGTCATGCGTTTTAATGTGAATTGAAATTCAATTCGTATAGAAAAAAAAATATGAAAATTCATTAAAAGTGTTAGAAGAAAATGTCAAAGGAATTGAGTTGTTGGAGGAGTTGTCAGTTGAGTACATGGAGGAGTTGTCAGAGAGGTGGTTGGGCATGTTTTGAAAAGCAATAAGGAACGGAATGGAAACCTATTTTCTAGTTGTTTGTTCGTCTATTCAATTTTTCACTAGAACAGGTTGAACTATAGATTGTTGGCAAGAAAAAACCAGCAGGAACAACCGTTTACTTGTTCCACAAACTCCCAATTCTATGGCAATGGGAAGTAATCTATATGCGTGCGTATGAGTAATATCAATTGAATTCACCCTACTAAACCTCTTGCCGTATACGTAATATCAATTATCTTACATTATCTCCCAACCCTCTTAACGCATAAGTAATAGTAAAATTGTCCATATCACTCATACGCTCCGTTAACTTTTATTTGTATTCTCCCCTTTTACGACACAGCATACTCGTAGTATCGCTGTCAAATGCGTGCGCTGCAATTATTTTTTATCACAATTATTTCTGTTACTATTTCCACTAAATGCCATTAATTGCTCGGTATACATGATCATATGAACAACAGCGGGAGAAGAGAAGGAACAACATTTTCTACTGGAAGTAAATGGAAAATACATTTCAAATTCAAGTGCGTTGTAAGTGGCGGTGAACCCTTTGAACTAATTAAAAACATAAATACTTTCCCAACAATACAAATGAAGTTTATGTTTTTTGTGGGGCGAGGGCGGAAAGCAAACTTAGCGAAGAACACGTAGCAAAAAATGAATTAAATAGTGGCAGGAAATGGCAAAAAGTGGTGGAGAATTAGATAAAAAAAAGGAAACGGTCTAATTAAATTGTTAAAAACAGTTTTACACAGATATTAAGTTAATGTGGAAGAGAAGGGGTGTGGTAAATTTGTTTGCCAGCTAGGGATCTAAGTTGTATGAAGATCGCTTATAATACACAGATTTGTGGTGTAGATTTTTCTCCATTTGGTTTCCAGTCTTCTGGGTTCCATTTGATTATCTGTCCACCTACAAACTAGAAAAATAACATACAAAAAAACCTCAATTCCCCAACTTAATGAAAGTTATCATTTAGCAACGAGTTATGGCTCAGGGACAGACAGAAGGACGGACCGATCGAAAATCCTATAAAGTTGGGTTCCCTTCACTATATGACAGGACTGATGGAAAGGCTGACGGAGGGAATGAAAAATGTGGAGGGATGTATAGTTAAAAAAATATATTACTCATACGCCTCTTCGACGTTAGGCAAAACGCCAATCTAACTCATATGCACCATAATCATAGTCCAAAAATAATTAAAATTACTCATACGTCACCTAACAAACAGTAAATGGAATAACACAGAGACAGACGCCATTAACCCTTTAACTCATACGCCTCTTCGACGTTAGCCAACCTAAATCATAGTCCAAAAATAATTAAAATTACTCATACGTCACCTAACAATCTGTAAATGGAATAATTAAAATTACTCATACGTCACCTAACAATCAGTAAATGAAGAAACACAGACGCGTACCCCATTAACTCTCTAACCCGCAAGAGTGCCTCGTAGTACTCCTTTAGAGGCACATTATTTTATAGATTTTAAAAATATGGTGGAATGTTTAATAAAAGCACATGGAACTGCACATAGAGAGACAGATAACTAGGAGCAAGGAGCAAAATAAAATCCCATTTCCATTTGTCATCCGAGAGGCCTAGCCGGCCTAAACTCATGGTGTTTTTTGCACCGGGTGAATACAATGCGTCCACCAATGCCCCTGCTTAGCTGTACCTGAGTACAAATTCGAAACCATGACTTGAAAGCACAGATAGCTGAACGTATAGAAAATGTAACTTATCCCAAGAGGACGATCCTATATATGAAATGGCAGGCGGTCACTGGCGACTTTGAGCATACGGACAGAAATAAACGTTTTAAAAAATAATTACCAATCCTCATTATCTTAAAACCTCCACCAGTTTCATATGGTTTTCCATAGGCTATGGAAATAAACTCTGCTCGTAAATTCGAAAGCATTAAAGATATCCTGGCAAAGCAATGGCCAACATAAACCATCTCTAGTTCTAACATCAGCACAACTGCCATTGTCACTGCCACTGTCACTGTCACATAGGGCAACAATTCGTTTTCCAAATATACAAGGACCCACCACCACCACCACCATTGTTGATGTCCTTCACAATAAAAGACATGTGTTCAACATTCATACATTCACTCCGAACAACATGGATTCATGTTGTTGACTGTCAAGTTGTGTTGTTCTTTTTCTAGTTTTTATTTTCCTGCTATTGTGTGTGTCCTCTTTTCATTATTAATGTCGTCTATAGTCATGATTTACTCTGGGCCTGCCACTGTGGCAGACAGACATTGTCCACTTTATCATATCACATGTAATTTATTTAGTAGAGGTATAATCAGAATATACCGAGTGCTTAGACCAGAACAGCAGTGGGAGTTGAGCGGGGCGCAAAAGTACACTTGTAAGGGGTCCAGCGTAGTCAGAAAAGTTTTTCCATACAATATTATTATTGGGAGCAGGAGACTCACAAGGATGGTCAGTTTCCCATTGCATGTGATATGTTGTGGAACAGCAGCGCTCATCATCATTATCACCAGGAGTACCATCATTGTCTCCTGCTGGCTCCACCGCCTCCCCCACTTCTCCGTTGTCCATGCAGGGAAAATATTATTATGAGAGATTACCGTAATTATCCAGCGATACTATCACAGCTCCAGTGTTCATGTCATATTGTCCATCACATCTCTGTGTGTGAGTGGTAATAATCATAAACTAAATAACATTCACTCTTAACAGCACTGGAGATATTGGACGGCAACAACATTGGAATAGTAACCCACCCTTTGTAGATCCCACTAGACTCATACACATGTCAAAAGCAAACAAGAGCAACGAACACATGTTTTGTTTAATTAATTAATAATAAACTCATTTGTTTGGCAGTGTCCAAAAAAAACAAAACGAACAGAGAGTGGACAAGCAGAGCAGGAATTTCAAATAAAATGAAAATCGTTGCCCCTTCCATGACTTCGTTATACTCTCATTACTGCTGGATTTAATATGATTTGGTTTTTATTATTAATATGTGGTATTTAATATATTCTATTTGTTTGTTTATTTGCAGAACCTTCACCACTCTATGATAACCATCATTATCATGAGGAATGTTTACGCTGCAATTCCTGCGGTCTGAATTTGACTGGGCGCAATCAGAAACGGGCCAGACGATTCAAGGTGAGTTTGAACAGAATTACCTCAAGGAAAAAGAATACTAAACAAAAACAGGGTCAGCTATTGTTATAATAGCATTTTTTCCCATGAGAAATTAGCAAATAATTCAATATTAGAAACAATTCAAATTAATCATACGCTCTATTGGTCAAAAATAACAATACTACGACCCCAGGCACCAAAGATAATATTAAGTATACGCCAGAAATTATTCGCGGGTGAAGAATATTTTTTAAATAATTCAAATTAATCATACGTTCTATTGACCAACAATAATACGACACGAAGCCCTAAAAGAAATTGTTCACGAGTAAGGGATGCTCAGATAGAGCAAAGAGTTCTTACAAAATAGGTCATGATAGCATTTTCCCCATAAGAAATTATCAATACTAGTTCAATTCCAAATAATTCAAATTAATCATACGCTCTATTGGTAAAAATAAAAGTAATACGAACCCAGGTCCCAAATATTATATTAAGTATACGCCACATAATGTTCATGTGTAGAAAATATTTTTTAAATAATTAAAACTAATCATACGCTCTATTGGCCAACAATAATACGACTTAGGTCCAAAAAAAAATAGTTCACTAGTAAAGGATGCTCAGATAAAGCAAAGAATATTTAAAAAATAGGGTCTGCTATTGGCATGATAGCATTTTCCACATACGAAATTATCAATACTAGTTCAATTGCAAATAATTCAAATTAATCATACGCTCTATTGGCCAACAATAACAAAAATACGAACCCAGGTCCCAAATATTATATTAAGTATACGCCACATAATGTTCATGTGTAGAAAATATTTTTTAAATAATTCAAATTAATCATACGCTCTATTGGTCAAAAATAAGAATAACACGACTCAGGCCCAAAAAAATAGTTCACTAGTAAAGGATGCTCAGATAAAGCAAAGAATATTTAAAAAATAGGGTCTGATATTGGCATGATAGCATTTTCCACATACGAAATTATCAATACTAGTTCAATTGCAAATAATTCAAATTAATCATACGCTCTATTGGCCAACAATAACAAAAATAAGAACCCAGGTCCCAAAACAAAATAGTTCACTAGTAAAGGAAGTATCTGAGCATGCTTAATACTTAACAAATAGGGTCAGCTATTGCCATGATACCATTTTTGCCCCATGAGAAATTAACAATACTAACTTTATTCCAAATAATTCAAATTAATCATACGCTCTATTGGCAAACAATAACAATAATACTAACCTTGGTCCCAAAGATTATGTTAGGTATACGCCACATATTGTTCACGAGTAGAAAATATTTTTTAAATAATTAAAACTAATCATACGCTCTATTGGCCAACAATAACAATAATACGACCCAGGTCCCAAAAAAAAATAGTTCACCAGTAAAGGATGCTTAGATAGAGCAAAGAATACTTAAAGAGTAGGGTCTACTATTGGCATGATAGCATTTTCCCCATACGAAATTATCAATACTAGTTCAATTGCAAATAATTCAAATTAATCATACGCTCTATTGGTCAAAAATAACAATAATACGAACCCATGTCCAAAAGATTATGTTAAGTATAAGCCACATATTGTTCACGAGTAGAAAATATTTTTTAAATAATTAAAACTAATCATACGCTCTATTGGCCAACAATAACAATAATACGACTTAGGTCCCAAAAAAAATAGTTCACTAGTAAAGGATGCTCAGATAAAGCAAAGAATATTTAAAAAATAGGGTCTGCTATTGTCATGATAGCATTTGGCAATACTAGTTCAATTGCAAATAATTCAAATTACTCATACGCTCCATTGGCCAACAATAACAATAATATGACCGCAGGCACCAACGATACTTAAAATTTTATATTAATCATACACCCGTTTACACTCAACAGCAGCAGTTGAATTGCAACATCCAAAACTCAGTTCATATTCAAATATTTATTTAAGGTTAGTTATTCATTCCATAAGACGGGCAAAACATAATGACGCCCTCTACCAACGATCGAGATAGTTTTATTACCACACCCAAGTCTCAGGCACTGGTACAGAAAACTGCTCTACAGTTCAATCATCGGTCTAAGGTGAGCCTGGAATTTTGGACTTTACTTATGCAAGCCTTCTTTGAAATGTCCATAGTAAGTGCGAACACTATGACTTTTTTTTGTGTCCTCAATCTATATTTGCCTAGATAGCGAGACACTGATAACTGAGCCACAGTGGATCTAGAGTTACCTCTTAAATATAAACCGTCTTTGATCATGATGATTTATTGATATTAATCATACGCTCCAACTATTTTTCAATTAATAGTACTTATACGCCACTTGTTATATTCAAATCCTATTCCCTGCTGGCCATGCCAAATTAATATAAATCATACGCTAAAAAATAATTATAGAACTCATTGGTTATAGTATTTTGCCAACATTCTAATCATATATATCTAGCATACCTTAATCAAATTAAATTATTATTAATAATACGCCACCAAGGACAAGTAGTTGATAATACGTATACGCTCTGAGCTGGAAATGTAACGAATTTTGTAGGAATTTGTGTTTTTTCTTATCTGTTTCCTACTGTTTCTTAATATCATCTAATTATGTGTGTGCTCTTTTGTTTTTCGTTTTCAGAACCATATACTGTGCGATCTGCATTTTGCAGACGTTGCCCTCATGGAGTGCTCCGATTTTATGCAACAGCTGAGAAGCTTTAAACCCCAATCATTAGGTTGTGCTGTTGCGCGTCGCAAAAGTTCGACAACATTAATATTCCCACTGCCACCGCAGGCATGCTCAGGTAGGTGGCCACCACATATTCGACACCGACAACATATTTCGCAGGCACACGTCCGCACATTACGGCCCACACATTTGCATTTACATTTACATAAACAAATATATATATACTATATACATATATATGTATATAACATTCTCTGGTGGCAAATAACAAAATACTTTGGACAAAGATCTGCAAGTAGAAATTACATTACACACACACACACGCACATATGGCAGTTGTGCGATGAGACGACCGAAAACCTCAGGAAATTGTAAACAGTATTCAAAGATTCTCACACCCACAGACAAACAGCAAAACCGAAACATATAATCATGTAACAAAAAATAAAGAGAATCACGCTGCTCTGTCGTGCCCTCTCTTTCTAGATTTCGACCAACAGACGCGTGGGTTTAAAAGGCCCCCCCAAAAGTAAATGGCTGAAATCACAACAGCAGTTGGTAGTCGTGTGAGAAGGGCCAGTGATCTGAAAATTGCCTTAGGAAACTGTATGCCTTACTTTTCTTAGGGGTGTGCGAGTGTGTGGAAAGGGGAGCATGGCCTCCCCCCCCCCCCCCCCACCAGCATTGCCCATCGCGAGCCACCAGCAGTGCCAGTCATTTGCAATAATTATGATTTAAATTACGGACGCAGATAGATATTCATATTGTCATAGTGTTTGTTATCGTATGCCAAAGTCCTAAACCCAGAGTGTATATACTCACACACTTACACACACACAACCTCTTTGGCAAGTATCATATTTCAAGGATAATTTACTAAACAAACAATTTGCTAAAGTTTACGAAGGCAAATGTTCATAATAAATACATGCTCACTCTAGTTCTATAACTCTCTCTCTCTCTCTCTGTCTCTCTCTCTCTTGTGTTTCTGTGTCTGCCAGGACTCGGCAGAAAACTTGTCAGCATAAACGTTGGCATTGTGTGTTGGTCCCTGTAACACTAAATGTCAGACGTGTATGAGTCTGTACCAAAGTGTTGCTAGCAAAAACAAAAAGGATAATTAAAGCCATATGGAATTATGATTATTATGATAGAGATTATTTACTTTAAATTAAAAAATATTAGACACACCATACGCTGCATTGGCATTAAATGGAAAACCCACACACACACACACACACACACAGAGGGAGAGAAAGACAGAGAGAGAGATTCTAATAAAAGGAAAGGTTTTCTTTTCTATCTCGGCCACATAAAATGTAATACTTATCATTATGGATTCATTGACTATAATTAAAAGTAATCATACGCTCCGAGCGTTTCACATTAATGTTAGTCATACGCCTTCTGAGTGGACGAAAATATCTTCGATAGAAATATAAATTTATTTCAACAGTAAATAATATTTTAATTTTACTTATATATTTATTATAATAAAAATGGATAATTAACTAAAATGTAAAGAGCAGGAGCAACAAGGGCTATCGGTCTGTAAATAATATTAATGATACGTCTCAGACTCATATTATTCATACGTTTCATTATAATATTAGCAATATTAATCATACGCCTCAGAGTCTTTGCGGAAAAAAATATTATTCATACGTTTCATTATAATATTAATAATATTAATCATACGCCTCAGAGTCTTTACGAAAAAAATATTATTCATGCGTTCCATTATAATATTAATAATATTAATCATACGCTTCAGTCTTTACGGAAATATATATTATTCAAAATGGATCCATTGCCACATTGTTTCAGCCAACAATTATAAGTCTAAAATTTTTTTTTATTTATTTATTTATTATTAATTACAATACAAAGTAAATTTATATTCTAATTTTGGGTCCAAGGGTAAACCGGGTGACACAGACCATATGTTTAGATTTTTGCAGCGACAGACCAAAGCCTCTGGTGGGAATCGAACCCACAACCCCCACGCTGATAGGCAAGCACGCTACCAACTCGCCTACCGGGGCGCTTAAGTCTAAAAAATAAAATCAATCATACGCCATCTAGGGATAACAAATAACACAAACTTAAAATTAATCATACGCCAATTGGGGACAACCAAATCAACAATATTTCGATTAAATGAAAACTAATCAATCGTTGTGTGGCTTCTCGGCTACAGAAAATATATCAATTATCTCAAATAGCATCGAATCCAAATTTCACAGAACTAATACGCCACCGCCTTATATTGGACATGCACCTCCACAGATATGAATAGTAAATAATATTAATCATACGCCTCAGACAAACATTATTCCCACACTTCGTTATAATATTATAAATATTAATCATACGCTTGGTAGTCATTAATGAAATGAATGTTACTCATACGCACAATCATACATCATATTATTATTGATCATACGCCACGAAATAGTCAGTTATTCATAGAAATTAAAACACTTTATTCCAATCGCTGCCTTACGATAATAAAAAAAAATTATTTAACATACGCCTCATAATATTTAATAAATAATAAACATCTGAAAATACATATGATATCAGAGGCAGAAATTATTAAAGAATTGTGTTTAACTGCCTTGCGATAACAAAAATATGATCAATCATATGCCTCATAGTAGCAAAGTAACAGAGGCTGACATTTTATAACAACAATATTATCAATCATACGCCTTGGTCTTCACTGTCGGCGCTTTCTACGACAGTTGTCGCCCCACGCACTTCTCGTTGGAGCGTTTATATGGCCTAGACAACTCACAGGAGTGGGTTAACTAAGGCTCCCCCATAGTAGCAGCAGAGTAAGGTCCAATAATGTTCACCAACATCCAATAAAGTCTCTTCATGATTATCACCTTCCCTGAGATCACAATAATTCCACTACACTAACAATCAATTGAAATATATTAATATTAATCACAATATCCCTGTTCTTCGAAGTCACAAAAAAAAACAAATATCAATCACACACTACCCACACACAGTCGAAGGCTCGTGTGAGCCAGAAATAAATAAATATTTCTCATACATCATCAATAAACACAGCATCAAAAAGTCTTCTTAAGCCAATATATCCAAAAGTCACTGGGGAAAATTAAACTAATAGCAGAGGCAAAAGATAACTATTAAGCATAAGCAAAGACGAACAGTTTTTTTTTCTCCCTAAGGAACGAATGTAGCAATATACTCTAATATCAATATAAATATATTCTCGAAAACTTTGTCTAATACTTGAAACAACCCTTTTGTTAGTCACTTGAACCGTTTTTGCAACTGAAATCCCAGGACAAATTATCAGAAATTCATTTCCATATGTCCAGAGCAGAGGAACGAATGGCGAATTGTTTACACCACAGTCGGCAAACTTTAATTGGACAGTTAATTGCATCGTATTTATTTTGTTAATAAAATTAATCATTCGCTCCCTTTTAACAAAATCCAAACAACATTAACATAATTAATCATACGCTCCCTGGCACTCATTAAAACTTTTGATACAAATTACAAATATTCTCGCCATTTAGGATTCGATCGGCAGAAACCTTTTTGTCATAGATGAAATATAATCCAAGAGGGCGAAATATTAGAATGGGTAATCTACAAATGACAATATAAATGACAGCTGTCATTTTTATTGACCGCTGTAATTTTTATTGACAGCCGTCATTTTTATTGACAGCTGTCATTTTTATTGACAGCTGTCATTTATAATGACATCTGTCATTTTTATTGACAGCTGTCATTTTTATTGACAGCTGTCATTTTTATTTACAGCTGTCATTTTTATGGACAGCTGTCATTTTTATGGACAGCTGTCATTTTTATTGACAGCTGTCATTTTTATTGACAGCTGTCATTTTTATTAACAGCTGTCATTTTTATTGATGCGTGGAATGGAAAAACTCCTATACCCCTAAAAAATGTACTTCGAATGATTTCCGAAAGATATCATAAACCCATTAATTTGACAGCCTCCTCCAGTCCGCATAAAATTATATAACTTATACGCACCACCACCTACATTGGGGCACATTGAACACATGCCAATTAATATCATTCAGACACCTCTGCGTGTCAATCAAATAATAATCGTTATACGCCCTGATGTCCAAAGGTATCATTTTGCGTATTTGCCCTCGGAATGCGAAATATAACAGATGCAATAATAACAAAAATGTTATAAATATTTGTGGTAATCATATTTAATATCTTTCATACGCCTCCATGGACCCAAGGTATCGATGACGATTCGTGTGTACATATAAAGGGGCGTCATGAATAATTCGCAAAATTCAATTGATTTGTAGGCATGTGCCTTTTGTTGTTTCACCAACACCAACATGATATACGAGCCGAGACTGCAAGAGGCCATTCATCTTTTCACCTCTTAATTAAATGAACTTCCCCTTCTCCGTTTCAACAGAAAGCCCAAATGTATTGAATTACTTGGGGCCCAGCCCAAAACCTGGCCTAGCCCCTGGCGCCCACCCCCATGGTGATAAGTCGTTTCAAAATAAGATTATAATAAAATTTGTTTCGGCTTTGCCATAAACCATATTATGATTTACGCTATTCCTTTGTCTATGGCCGTGTCTTTGTCCTTGTCTCCCATAATGCCATAAATTATAACCAACGCAAGAAACGTAAATGAACATTTACATTTTTGTTTTGGCCATTTTGCTGTCTTTGTTTTGTCACGTTTTCTGCTATTCGTTGTTGTTTTTTTCATGTATGCGAGTATGAGCAGGTTCGGTGTATATTTTATGTGCTGTTTCATAAGCAAATGGGCAAAGTTATCAATTGTTTAAGGATTCTTTGGCAAAATTGCTTTCTTTCTCTTTTTCAAGTTTCTGCAGGTTTGGTATTTTGTTGCCTTTCCTGTTTCTTTAGTACCTGCCATTGTTTTATATCGATTTGCTACGTGTGCTGACACGTTTCAAGAGATTGTTTTCTGTTTCGTACATTCGTTCGTTGCAGGTTTCGTTTCGTTTCTTTTCATTTTTTTTCTGTTGAGCTTGTCCTCCTGTTACAAGAAATGTTTATTACACCAGAGAATTGCGAGTTATTAGTTCTTCTTTTTCTTCAATTTCTCCATTTCGTTTCGATTGTTTGCATGTGCGAGTGTTATAAGGCGGGCATTTGCAGTAAAGTTTTAGTTGTCTCTCTGGAACAACGAGGTCAATGGTGAAATAACCGATTCTGTGCTTTTGGCTGGCTGGCAGTGTTTGACGCTAACATAGTTCGAGGACAGCTGTCATGACTTCATGAAAGGAAAATTCAGTATTCAATACTCTAGAAAGTTGAGGCATTCTTTCATGAATATGAATTTTTTTTTTTGGAATTTGTTTTAGCAGACCGATTTTAAAGGGCAACTTATCTTCAATTGGTGAGCTACATACTCGGCAACAATTGTTTAAAGTTATGCTAAATCTATTCTCTGCACTAGACTAGATTGCCAGTCATCTAAATCATACAGCATATGAGCTAATAAGCGAAATCAACAGCATTAACCTTTCAAATACAATATTTCATATTAATCATACGCCATGTTGATACAGACTGATACTGGTTGCGGACAAGTAGTGACGAATCAATTATCCGTTCCGAAATCCCTTGATATCGCTCTAAAGCCCATAGAGTATTTTGCTCTAGCTGCACTCTATTGCATGGAAAACATTGTATTTAATATCAATCATACGCCCCAGAATCCTGACTTAAATTCCATCATCCAAAAGACTGTAACTTTTGATCGGGTCAACATTTCTGATTTCTGTAAAAAACTGCTTTTGGACAAGGAGTGAGTGCATATATTAAGGAATTGCTATCCACAATCGGACAACTGAATATATTTTATTAATATTTCCCAAATTACCTTAACATTCCATGAAGGAACAGATGGGGAACTTCTCTCGAATCAGTGAGCTGTGTACGATATAATTTGTATACTCACCGACCGGGACCTACGGTTTAAAGCCGGCTCCGAACGGCTAATGCTTTTCTAGAGAAGTTTTACATGACATAGAGATTACTCTCTTACTCGTAAAGTCACCGATATATACGAAGAGGAAACAGCCGCTGAAAAATGTTTGATGGTCTTACCCGGTTTCGAACTCGGGTTCTTCTGTGTGATAGTCGCACACACTACCTACCACACCACGGCCGTCCCAAATTAACTACTTTTCGTATTTTTGAATTTTAGGTGAGAAACATTTTTTATATTTTTATTTTAGGTTTTTTAAACATGTTAACAATTTTGATAATTGTTTATGTTAAACTAAAAAAAATGTAAGGCAAATCTTCTTAAAGAAATTGATTAATAATAATCTTTTGCATATTGAAAAGATTCCCAAAATTCACACATGTACATATATTCCTCTCACCTTGAATTACCATTAATCATACGCCCATATGAGCGTACAATTCATTGTCACTCATACGCCTGAGAGTACAGCAAATGTTAATTCAATAAATAAATGACCTTCATACTCTAGAATATTTCCTACAATCATACGGTCTAGTGGACAATAACTGATTTCCTAATAATATCAATTATACGCCTCAGAGAGCAAATCGTATAAATTATTTAAGCTTTGCAATGTAAACTCAATTAACGACCATATGTTTTTCCATTCGCTTTACTTCAGCTCCACAGGTTTCTATGGACTTTGCCTGCTTTCATCACATATTTGAAATAATCGTGTGCAGTTACCTGAAAAGCTTCAACAATTATCGTAAAGTTAATGGCTGACAACAGCAGTCTTTCGAAACGACAGAAACAATCATTCTACCATCCTTTCGGTGGATTACTAAAGGTTCACCGAAGAATTTCACTTCTGCCAGTTGGCTGGTGTTGGCAACTAAATGGTTGCATATGTGTAGCCAAGCGTATCGCAAAGTTCTGCACCTGTAAAAGTATGCCCCAAGGTTTATCTTTGAAGAAACGAAATTCCAATTTAATTCAATAATCTTGAATGTATTCAAAAGGACATTTTGAAAATATGAAAATTAATGTAACTCATAAACTGGTTAAACTCGGTCATTATAGATAAAGACAATTTTTGTGTAGAGAAAAGTTAATGCAGTGACCAAATAATACCAACAATGTAAGTTATGAAGTGTATGGAGAGATTTAAAGTGAATTTTAAAAGGATGTCAATGAATCAAACTCCCGTAGAGAATATAAGAAACGTATACTTCTTGTGGTAAGAGAAAGCGTAGATTCCAGTCACCTAAGTTTGAGGTTCTTATTTATTGATTTATTACAATACAAAGTAAATGTATACTCCAACTTTGGGTCCAAGGGTAAACCGGGACCGACACACCAAAGAGTTTGAGGTTCTATGCATCCGACTTTAGACCTGAGTCTGATGTGGGCCACAGCTTACTGTTTGGTTGGAAAAATCCGATTTAGCAAATCATTGAAAATAATCTAAGACTCCTTCAAGCTAGAAAATGAATATTAATTATACGCCACATTATCTCTCATTATAACCCAAACAATTGATATTAATCATACGGTAAATCATTGAAAATAATCTCGGAGTCATTCAGGGTAGATGATTAATATTAATTATACGCCATATTGTCGCTCATTAAACCCAAACAATTAATATTAATCATACGCGAAACCATTGAAAATAATCTTAGACTCCTTCAAGCTAGAAGATTAATGTTAATTATACGCCACATTGTCTCTCATTAAACCCAAACAATTAATATTAATCATACGGTATCCTTGGGCAACTTGGAAAATTACTATTACTTATAAACGTAATGTGCTGATTAATAAGATCTCCAGTTGAAGAAAGAGATGACCGGTCGGATTTTAACAATGACAATTAATATTAATCATTAATATTTTTCAAAATTTCCATATCTGAAAAAGGTTAAACGAAAAAATATGAAAAAAGGAAGTTTCTTTTTATGCGCAATATGAACAAATGTGTCAAAATGTTTTAGAAAAAAAAAACCTAAAAACTATAAATATAAATTAAAATGTTTTAGTCGAAAAACCAAATTAACCCATTCATAGCGAGCGATGGCATAAGCCACAGAAAAAAAGCACTTCGTAAAGTTAAAAATATCAACGGATTGAAATTCAGCACCCGTTTTTTTTACAAAATTTAATTTTTTTTTTAAATTAAATTTTTCAAATTTTCCATAACTGAAAAAGAAGAAATAAAAAAATATGAAAAACAAATTTGTGCGTAATATGAACAATTTTGTCAAAATGTAAAAAATAAAAAAATGTTCCCCCCTCCACCAACCAAAAACGAAAAATAAAAAAGTCCTAAACTTCAGAAATATTCCTAAAATATCTACAGTTGTCCGATCATTAATGGGTTAAATTATTCAAAATTTTCAAATCTGAAAAATTTGAAAAAAAAAAAAAAAATATTTTTATGCGCAATATGAACAATTATGTAAAAATTTTTAAAAAAAAACCTAAAAACAAAAAATATAAAAAATGTTTCCCCCCAAATAGGAAAAATTCGAAAATTAGTCAACTTCAGAAATATCTAAAGTTATCTGATTTTGGACAACAGTAGCTTAAAATAATCCCAAACTCCTGGCCTACAATCAGTTTTTTACAGAACACCGAAATATTTGTTAGAACAAAAGTTACAGGCGTTTTGCAAATGGAACTTGATTCTGGACCACTGTGCGACGGCGATTTTGCGAGAGAGAGAAAAAACAATTGCTGTTTCTGATCGACGACTTAATACAGAAGGTCCCGTTCATTGAGTATACACATTAACAGCTCACGGGTTGGGGGAAATGTTCCTTTTCAGTTCATTCGTGGAATATTGAGGGAAATAATAAAAAAAAATAAGAATTTTCCAAATCACCAGGCGATTTCCGGTGCTTCTGGTAATAATTTCTTGGTAGTTTTCTCGCAAGTCCTACACTCTACTGTCTACACTGACACAGCACTTGTGGAAATCTTACTCTGATTTTAAAACTCCACTCTTTTCATTTTTCATTATCCTCCATTTCCTTCGATATCTGCCGTTACCCAAAATAAACGGAAACACTTGTTTCCTAGACGACTTTCTGGCTGCGTAAAATCTCCTTCTCCTTTCCCAGCCTCATATCTGTCACATTTATGTGACCAATAACCAAAACTTAATTGAAACTAATGATGACCGACATGAGTGATTGATTGTCCCAAGGAAAAGTGTGATAAAGTCATTGGTAAACTCTACTAGGAAACAATTGTCAAATGGCCAGACAAGGGTGTGATATACAGCTTGACAATGGAATGAGAGGAGAGATTTGAAGTACCAATGTTCGGTTTTAATGACCATAACGCAAAGAATGGTCATAGAGACGGTATTCTGTTATTTGGCCATAAAAGCCATTTGTATTTCTATCACTCTCTTCTTTGGCACTTTGTTGGAATTATTTCGTTCTTTTCTTTCTTCGCACGCATCTAATGTCAACAAATCAATCACTTTTAATGTTATGTTTAGCAATATATTATGTTTGTCAAGCAGCAGCCAACGGGGGGTAGGGGGGTGGGGTGTACTAGGGGATGGTACAAAAAAAAACGATAAAAAATCCCATTGAAGATGTCATATGTTTGGACTTTTTTTTCTTCTTTTGCCTTTATTTGGCTGTTTTGTTGTCTACGTGTGTTTTTTTTTCCTTTGAGGAGGAGAAAAAAAGTTTATGGCTTTTAAAGCGTAAGTTAATGTCCGCCATGACACACTGGCACCCCAATGGAATCAGAGACGATCTGAAGTCACTCACATTTACGGGGGGGGGAGGAAACACTCACACATTTTGGTAGCCACCCTTGTTAAGCGGAAATGGGAAACGAACTCCACGTATTTGGATACAGCCTTAGCTCATGTTTTGGTTTTTTTTCATTCATTTTTTTTTTGTATTTATTGTGAAGTGTTCTTTAATATGATTTTTTGTTTTCCGTTCGAGCGTAATGACGTCATTTTTTATGGATTTATTTTCCGTCTATTTTTATTTTGTTTTTGTTATGCTGGCCATTTGACTGTCATTGTTGATGGGTTTTCTAACAATGGGCAAAGGCTCCAGTTTTTTGATGATAGCGTTCTTGCCGTCGATGGCGTTCAGGCCCTTGGAATTATTATTTGTTGTCGTTTATTTGTTTGTATTGTTGTTTTTTTTTATTTTTTCCGTTTTTAGCGCTCCCACCCTCACGGTATTACAAACAAATAACAAATGCTTTAACAAACTGACAGTTAAATGGCTTTTCACTTGGCCCAAGCTCCTTTCACTCTCCCTTCCATTCCCTGGTCTAGCCTTACGTTGTTGTGTACCTTCCGCTTTTATTTCGAAAGGGACAATGATGTATTCAGTTAGTCAGAAGGTTTGCAGTTTGGTCTATGTGAGAGCAATTTCTATTCACCTTCGCAATTTCTAAGCCGCAGTCTCGGTGTACTAAAGGACAGAGCCTGAAACACGGTTAGATAACTAATTATACAATTAATATCATACCCACAGACAAAAACCAGATGCGAATGTCATTTATGAAAACCTTCTTTGCCATCAATTGTATTTCCTCAGAGGACAGAGCCTCGAACCAGCGCACACGCCACTTTTCAGATCTTTTTAGCTTATAATATTAATCATACGCCAAGACTAAAAGTCATTCCATATTTCAAATAAGTTGTATTGTTTGGATTAGTCAACTTCAAATACATTCCCCATACGCCTCTATGGCCATTCGAATTAATATCAATCATACGTCCGGGGGAAATTTGATTCTGTTCATAGAAACTATGGAATTGGCTAACTCTTTCTCTTTTTAAGACTACATATTTCCTTATAAAATTTTTCAATATAATCAGAAACAATTCTTTTTCCTCAAACCTTGTCATGTTGTACAGAAAATTCTCATTCTTAGATAGGAAAAAATAAAATCGACCACTATTCTACTTGTTTAATTTGCATCACATGTATTTGTTGCTGGCTTCAGAGTTATTCGTCATCGGACTCTGGAAGGTATCATTTCAAGTCAACTTAAAATACATTCCCCATACGCCTCCAAGGCCATTGGAATTAATATCAATCATACGCCCGGAAACAGATTAATTCTGTTCATAGAAACTAAGGAATTGGCTAACTTGTTCTCTTTTTTCCAGTGTTATAAAATTATTATCAATCATAATCTTCGAAACTTTTCCTAATGTACAGAAAATTCTCTTTCTGAGATATAATCACTAACTATTCTACTTAGTACCCTCCCCACGTTAAATTGTACGCTCTTGAATTTGTTGCTGGCTTCAGAGTTATTCGTCATCAGACTGTGGAAGCTAAAATTGCCAGTCAACTTCAATTACATTCCACATACGCCTCCATGGTCATTTGAGTTAATATCAATCATACGCCCACAAATAATTAAATTCTGTTCATAGAAACTAAGGAATTGCCTAACTCGTTCTCTTTTTTCCAGTCTTATAAAATTATTATCAATCATAATCACAAACAATTCCCCCCCCCCCAAACCTAGTCCTGTTGTACAGATAATTCTCTTTCTGATATAGGATCAAATAAAATCGACCACTATTGTACTTAGACCCTCAACCCCCACGTTTCCAACTCGCCTGTGGGCGTGCTTACCAAGAATTTCTATATCCAAATCCATTCCTCACACGAATCTGTGTGTCATTTAAATTATTATCACTCATACGCCAAACAAAAATTTTAGTTTCCCATACATTCGTCATACGCCTCCGTGACCATTTAAATTATTATCACTCATACGCCAAACAAAAATTGTAGTTTCCCATATATTCGTCATACGCCTATGTGGCCATTGCAATTAATATCAATCATACGTCCGACCACATGAATATTCTATGGAGCACAAATACAATTCAGTCGTCTACCATTCTGCTTATTTCCATGACACATTTAATTTTCATAGTTTTTAAACATTTTGCTGAATATTTGCTGTACCTGAACTTACCTATTATTGGCTTCTTGTTGTTCTTCTTCTTCTTGTTCACACAAAAAGAGCTCAACATCAACATTTTTTTTATAGTTTTTGGTCTGATGCGGGTATTTTGGGTGGTGCGTTGTTTCCATCTAGCTGGCTAGCTATCTATGATACGCCCATTCATTCCTATACACTCACTTCCGTTTTATGACAGTATTTTTTTTTTTGTTCAGCTCCCCGGGGGCAGATACCCAAACAAATAGCCGACAACCACCAGCATGCTGAGCGTGTGAAGGAATTGTATTTTATTTTCACATTATTCAATGCCATTCATCTTTTTTGTGGCTCGTTGCTCGTTGTTTCTTTTTCTATTCACTTGTATCCCTCACCTAAAAGCTTTGGGAACACTCTCGATACGGCATGTTTGTGAGATGATTTATGGAAACGTTTTATTTGATGGTCTAATAACAGATAAACAAATGGTGGCAGCCTTCTCACGCAGACCAGCGTCGGACCAACAAAAGCATTTTTCATTTTTCTTTCGTTACTCGCAGGGAAACAACAAAAAAATTCCAATACTTCCGTGAAAATTAAAATATATTTATGGGAGTTATGTTTTTGGTCGGCCTCGAAAAGCAAAAAGGAAATAAATTGCCATTAAAAAACGATCGTTAAAATTAAAGCTGTTTGCCATTAAGAGAACAACTTCTTTTTAAGGGAAACTTCTGAAGTACTCATCACAGATTTCCAAGGAAAGTTGTCACAGTAATGGTCTTGGATTTTCCTAGGAAAAAATCCCACAAAATAAACAAGTTCTTGCCAAAGATTGATTATGCAATTCCGGCAACTGATTGATGGCTATTAATACATATATATTCGAGCAGATTACAAGTGATGCCTTTGTCGGTAGGAAAAATATATCGTCCGTTTTCCTTTGGTTTTTCCACCCAACTGTATGACGAAATTACAGCCGTCATGTGGTGGGTGAGTGCCAGCCACTTGTAATTCCTTATTTCATCGATTTCATACGCTGTGATTAATACTTGTCATGTAGTGAAAGCAATTCTCATCAAATCCTTGCCCCACAATTACCTTAATGCGTGGGATTGCCTCCACCGAATTGTTTCCCTCCCACACGGTGAGCTTTTCATTCCGTTAACGAATATCATGCCGAATATTAACAGCAGTTGGAGTGTGGGGGAGGGGTTAGAGAAAAATCTCATTATAATAAATATGATTAATACAAGTATTTTGTTAACAGAAAATATGAGCATACGCCATAAAGGAGTTGATATTAATTAGCATTTCCAAAATAGAAAAAAAAACACAAATTACACTAATAGAGTACCGTATCCATAACGATGGAGAACTTATAAGTATTAGATGGGGCCACAAAAACAAAAGGAACAATCACCAAAGAACGAAGGGAAACAAAACTAATAGCAAGTCTACATAACAAACGGATATACAGACTGACAGGAGAAGCCTAGAGTTACATTATTTAAGGACTTTTTCGACCTGTAATTTTTTATAAGCAACAACTTTCTGTAAAGGCAAATAAATGATTATTATTTGATAGAGAACACTTCCTCTGATTTGTATTTGAATTCGGTGCTTGTCTTTGAATATTCATCTGGAGGGCCAATGATTTCTTTTACAGATCTAAGTTTCTGTTCAGGTGGGGAATTTCGTATGGCTCATATTATTGTCCATATTAAAAACGACTAAGTTCTTTTCTGAACATCTGTGGAACTCGGAAAGAATCTGATTATGTTAAACTAGTACAAGCGATTCTGCTGAATTTCATAAACTTCCTTTGGTATCTCCCAAGTATTCCTCAATTGTTTCTAGCACCAGTTATCTCTTCTGCGTACGATATGCATGAGCCTTGTGTTAGTTGTGTGAGAGAACATATATAGAAATTGTTAGTTTATGCAAATTTAAAATTGCTTCTTCTTCTTATTCTTCGGTTGATAGTTGTTTTGTTATTAGTTCTGGCAAGGCTTGTTAGCACAGCAACGGCAAGCAGTTGGTAACAGTTTCGGTTAAAGGAGATTTTCCCATTTATATTTAAATGCAAACAATGGGAACAACCAAACTTAGTAAACATATTCAAATGTTTTTTTTTTTTTAAAAAAAAATAAACACACAACATATGTTCGGTTGCTGTTCGGGATATGTGGCAAAAAGTGTGGCGCTTTGTGGAGTGATGGAAATTGGAAAATGCAATGGAATTTTTGTTGGCAGACGTTATTCTTAATCTTAATATATATTTACCCTCGACACTGATTCACTGATTCACTGATACACTGATACACTGATTCCCTGATTCCCTGATTCCCTGATTCCCTGATTCACTGACTCTGTCACGCAGTACGTAGGAATTTAAATAGGCATTCTATAATAATTCTATAAATAATAATAATAAAAAAAAATAATATTTTTTTTGTACATAAATTGTATTTTTTAATAATATTAATCATACGTCCTAGGTTAAATAAATTAAACGTCCCAGAATCCATAATGCAATTAATAATATTTAAATAAAAGAATATCAATGTTAAGCGCCCCAGTAGGCAATGTGGTAGCATGCTTGCCTATCAGAGTGGGGGTTGTTGGTTTGATTCTCACCACAGGCTTTGGTCTGTCGCTGCAAGAAATCTAGCCAAATGGTCGGTGTCACCCGGTTTACCCTTGGACCCACAATTACAATATACATCTACTTTGAACTACATGAAATCATCCATACACCTGGAAAGAAACCTAAAAGCAAGTCCGTGTTAAAAAGTATTCAAATAAAATTAATCATACGTCTTTGCCGAATATGAAGAATGTAATGTAACACAACTCCCTAATGGAAGACCTTTAAATAACCATTATCATACGCTTCTATTGCAAACTTCTAATATAAAATAAATCATACGTGCTGGTGCAATATTTCGAAATACAATTAATCATACGCCATCACAGAAAGAGTCCTATAAAGAGTCCATAAATCATACGCCCCAAAGAGCAAGCTTTAGATACAAGTTGTCTTAGGGTTTTCCAGGGGCTTTGAAATCTACAAAACATCATATGTTCTTTTAAAAATTTCAATAATATCAATCATACGCCTTTACTACAAATAAAAAAACACACATCCCACCGAAATTTGTTTTTTTTTCAGTAACTTAGAAATTTGCGGTAAAGAAAAAATCTTTTCCTAAGTAGGACATCCCAGAAAGTTTGCCCGTTAACAAGAAAGACACATGTCGTTTGCCATTAATAAGAAAATAAATTAAATCATATTAATCATACGTCGTAACTTAAATCGTATAGTCAATCATACGTCATTAAGAAAAATATTGAAATGCAACCACTTTTCGATAGAAAATAAATCATACGCCCAAAACTACCCACACATGACTCCATAATATTAATTGTTAAATAATATTAATCATACGGCACAAACAAAATTTAATCCTACTTCTGCGCAAAATCACAAAAAAACCGTCCGCCAAAAATAAACAAATTTAAATTTAAAAAAAAATCATCCCACGCCTGAGCAAAATCACGAATTTCTGATCAGAATTAAATTTATAAATTTAATTAAAATCAATTATCCGCCTTCGGAAATTTTTTTTTTTTTAAGAAAAATATTTTCATAAAAAAACATTTCTTTCATAATACACTGTAGTCTCTCATAAGCGGACACCCAAGGGACTAAGAATGTTGTCCGCTTATGAGAGAAGTACACAGGAGGACTGAATACATTGTCCATTTATGCGAGGTGTCCGCAAGGAGAGAGTACACTATATATAAAAACCAAAGCTTCTGAAAATATACATTTCTCTTCAATAGGTCAGGCAATTCATTATAAGCCCCTCCCCTTCCTTCAGCAAATATTAATGTCCATCTTATAAACCACTCATTATCGTGTCCCTGACATGGCTGGTCTGCAAATCCACAATAAAAAAAATTCTCTGGACTGAAATATACTGAGTTTTTCAGTTAAGTTCAGTACTGAAAGTGTTCAAACGCACAAAACACATTCCAGGACTTAGACCGTCTCAGTTCTACAGTTAAGTTCATAAAAGTAGGTCTTACTTTTTAAGCTTGGCGGTAAGTCTTCAAAATCATTCTTCCTTTTGTTGAAATCCTGTAAATCCATACTCACGCCAATCGTACCTTAACTTCTTTAAATATCAGTTATTATTTTTCTTGCTCAAAATGTTCAGCTCCTAGAAGTATACTTAATTTGTTAGCATTTACACAAAATTCTCTTGTACTTTAGTCCCTCAGCCCTTACCCCCCCTTAAATATGAATTGGACATTCTCCACAATATGAGTTGGTTTGATAAGACTGATATTCCATACTCTACCTCTCTTCTTAGATTCCCCCCCCCAAATAGGCAATGATTTTGTAATTTTCAAGCAAACCCCAAAAATATGCTACAATTTACACTTCATTTGGGAAAATGACTACCACACCAACAAAGCCAATATCTAATAGACACACCCAAACAACAAACTGATGGGATTTTTTTCTCTTCGTGTTTTTTTTCACATTCACTGTGAAATGTTCATGCGGTAAAGCGAAATGTACAATTTAGAGTTTTTTGACTTTGCAAAAGTGTCTGGGATCTATAATTTTCTAATAATAATAATGCTGATAATATGAATGGCCCGCTGTGTCTGTCTCAATTTTTTTCTTTCTCCTTGGTAGTTTATGTAAATTTCATTTCATTTGAATTTGAGTTTGAGTTTGAATTTGTCTGTTTGTCTTCGAAAGGCAGAAGGCGAGATTTTTTTCGGTGACGTTTGTGAAAAGTTTGTTTGCCCGAGGCTAAAAAAATCGTAATTAAAAGGCACTTGTGTCACAAAGTTGCCCACGGACGTGAAATGACAAACCAGCGCGCCGTGATAATGAATGTCGTTACACGATGATTGCGGCTGCTGTGACGGGCCGCACCTAAAAGTATGCTTAACTTTTTGAGCATTCAGTGTTTTCTAGAAATGACCCTTAAGTAGGCTTTGACAGTTTTTTTAATTGCGGGTCATTATACTTAGGCATTTACTAGGAAACGCCTAACAGTCGGCATTAGTTTTTTGTTTACTCATTGTTTTTTCGTAATGCTATTTTAGCGTGGGCTTTTTAAAACTCTGAAAGTTTTTTGTTTCTAAAATAATTTCGGCTCACATGTGGCCTTTTCTGCATCCCTCCCCCGAAAAGTATGCTCTACTTGTGGGGGGTTTCTCTGAAATGCCCGAAAGTATGGATATTTTGCAATATTTTATTTATTGAAATGTTATTTTAAGTTGTCTTCCTTCGTCTTTGATGACCATTTCTCTGACTCAAATAAAATCCAATGCTGCAGTTTACATTTATGTCCTTTGGATCCTTGTGCGGGGGATTGCCTGCCTTTCCACTTTGGTGACCGGGCACAAGTGCTGTTTATGTTGGACTCAATAATATTTATGGAGTGTTAAGGATATGATAAAGTAGTTTTAGATACTGTTGAGATAGTAAGTGGAGGGCGGGGTGAGAAGGGAAATAGCAAAAGTTTGTTGCTCTTAAGCACCCTTGAAATATGCTACACAAGAACACAAACTGTAAATTTCAGTTTGAGAGCCTGAAAATAGGCAAAATAAAAATAGAAAAAAAACTTTACTGTTTCAATTTTTCCCTTTTGGCCCAGCTCTTAGCTAGAACAACAAGCTCAACAAGAACTCAGAGACACACTCACACACAGATACAGAGAGATACTCGTTAAAGTTTTGTTATGAATTCGGCAAAGCACAAGCATGAAGTGTGTAAATCACAAGAAAGGAAAACTTTGCAATTTTTTTTAAATATTAAATGTTATGCCCGCAAAGTTTGAAATGGCCCTGGAAGTGATGTTGGGTGGTGATGACTGTGGCAAGTGGGCCGGCCCCCGATTGAGGGTTTCCACACGAAATCAATAACCGCATGGCCGGAATCACTTAATAAGTGTCTAATTGTCAATTAAGCTGAGGAAACTGGAGGCCCAGTTAAAATTTCGAATAAAAGAAATTCTATGCTGTCTTGAGTATTTGAAAGCCTAAAAGGAGGCTTTGAATTTTGTAATAAGGAACAGAGAGGATTTAAAATGTAGTTATGGGTTCACATAATTATTTACAAAATGTTTAAAAAAAAATTTAAAAAAAAAACGCCAGAATTATTGAAAAAATAGGGAAAAAATATATTAGCACAAATTATAAGTTTTCACAAAAAAATAATGGATTTTTTGGCATGTTTTCCAAATTGGTGATTTTTTTGACACAAGGAAAATTACGATTATAATTCTTTGGTATCAAAAAAAAGTGTCCAATTGAAATTAGCATTTTCTCTAGAATGCGATTTTTTAGAATTTTTCTTAAACGGCACAACAACAAATATTAAATTCTCTATTGCACAAATTTTAAATTTTCGAAAAAAAAAATTTTGGTTTTGGCCCATTTTCCAAATTGCTAAATTTTTTTTAAAAGCGGCACAAGAAAAATTATGACTCTCATTTTTTATACCAAAAAAAAGTGTCAAATTGAAATTATCGATTCTTTTTAGACCACGTTTTTTTTAGAATTTTTCTTCAACGGCACAACAACATGGGTCTAATTCTCTATTTAGCAAAAAAATTTAGTTTTCAAAAAAAAAAACAATATTCGGTTTTTGGTCCTTTTTACAAATTGATGAATTTTTTTTTAGAACACGATTTTTTTAGAATTTTTTCGTAAACGGTGCAGGTCGAATTCTGCAAGTTTCAGTTTTCGAAAAAACGAAATTTCAATCGACACTTTTTAATTTTTTTATTAAACGACCACGTTGGGCGCCACTTAGTACTGATGAGTTTCACCAGAGTTATAACTAGTATAGCACAGTGGGATTCCACCATGTTGACAAGCCATTCCTATGTATGAAATACAGAAATTTGCGCAACATGTTGGGCGCCAATTGCACGGGCAAGGAGCACTTCAAGGCTGTCAGTCAGGCCAACAGCAATAACAGCTGTAAAATGAACTTAAGTTAGTAAGTAAAGTCTGTCAGTTTGTTTAATCTAATTAAGAGTTTTTAGAATACCGTTGGGCGCCATTTTTTAATATATAAGGGTTATCCTTAATATTATTATATGCCCTACTTTCAAATAAAAGAACAACCGAAAACATTTAGTTTAAAACGCTTCTAAACTTAAAACACCTAAAACCAATCATAGGCAATCCTTTTACGAAAAAAAGACCTTTCTTTTCTGGCGGGCACCGAGAAATGCAAATAAATTTCAAAGCATACTTTTAGGCATTTCTTTAATTTCATTTCTATGTTATGCCAGAAGTTTTTCATTCAGTTTTTTATGCCGTGTATGGTTATTTATATTTACTCCCTGCCAACCGCCCCTCTTGCACTCTTCAGCTAAGACCCTTAATAGTTACTCAATTTGGCAAAAAAAAAAAAATATGAATTTATTTTCATATCTCGTTTTGTTTTTTTTTTTATGGTTCTTTTCTTTTTTCCTTTTAGTCAAGAGTTATGGCAAAGGACGTGCAGAAAACAAAAGTTGTCTTACTTTTGTATTTGTTTAACTTTATTGTCTGACGGAGAAGGGGAGATTTCATATACAGCCGTGTATGTACACGATTTAAAATGTCATCACTTTTTTTTCACATGATTTCCTCATGCTCATCCCCAGCATTTTCCGTTTCATTCATTTGGTTTGGGGGGAATGTGAAACTGAAGTCATCCTTAAGTTATGCTAACAAGTATTTAACATGTACGTGCGTTGTGTTTTTAATAAGGAATTATGGCAGCAGCGAAGGGACGGAAAGGCGCTGGGTAACGATAACGGGGGTAGCATTTGTTTGCAAGTATTTGCTTTCAAGGTTTTAAACGGGAAATTGATGAGTTTTTCTTTCATTCTTCTTCATTGAGCTTTGCATTGAAGTTTTTCGGTTGCAGTTTGTAACACACACACACACATCAAACTATTTAATATTTTGTTCTCTCCTCCCACACCCCAATTGCCCTAAATGGCAAATTTGCTGTATCTACAAGAAGAATGCTGCCCTGAGAATGATATTCCTGGCCAACAAAGTAAATTGGGTTTAGGGGGGACAGAGAGAGTGAGAGAGAGTTGGAGGTAAATCTACATGTCTTTTTTCGAGGGATCTCTGAAGTTATTGGTATTCTGAATTCAAGGATAATTATGCCGGAAATATGTTTAAATACAAGGCTCTGTGGGGCCAGACATTTTACAAAAATATTTAAAAAAAAATTTCAAAAATATTAAAAAAAAATATTTTCCAAAAAATTCTATAAAAAATATTTTCCAAAAATGTTCTAAAAAAAAATATTTTAAAACAAAAATTTTTAAAAATATTTCAAAAATTTTTTTTTTTTAAATATGTTGGCACTCATGTGACGATAGTACACCATGATTGCATAGTGGCCAATCATAACTAACAAAAATTGCATATTTTTAAATATTTAATATTTAAAAAAAAATATTTTAAAAATAAATAAAAAAATATTAAAAAAAAACAAATTTTATAAATATTTTAAAAAAAAATTTCAAAAATATTGAAAAAAAATATTTTATAAAAATATTAAAAAAAAAAATATTTTACAAACATACTTTAGAAAAATATTTAAAAAATAATAGTTAAAAAAAATATAAAAAAAAAATATTAAAAAAAAATATTTTACAAAAATATTAAAAAAAATATTTTACTCAAGCGCCCCGGTAGGCGAGTTGGTAGCGTGCTTGCCTATCAGCGTGGGGGTTGTGGGTTCGATTCCCACCAGAGGCTTTGGTCTGTCGCTGCAAAAATCTAAAAACATATGGTCTGTGTCACCCGGTTTACCCTTGGACCCAAAAATTAGAATATAAATTTACTTTGTATTGTAATTAATAATAAATAAAATAAAATATTTTACAAAAATATTTAAAAAAAAAACTATTTTAAGAAAATATTTTCCAAAAATGTCTAAAAAAAATTTAAAAAATATTTAAGAAAAAAAATATTTTATAAAAAATATTTTGAAAAAAATATTTTATAAAAATATTTAAAAAAAAAATCTACAAAAAATAGTTTAAAAAAAATATTTTGCGAAAATATTTAAAAAAAAAATATTTCCCAAAAAAATAAATTTTATAATAAATATTTTCCAAAAATGTTTTACAAAAATATTTAAAAAAAAAAAAATTTTAAGAAAATATTTTCCAAAAATGTTTAAAAAATATTTTTGAAAATATTAAAAAAAAAATATTTTATAAAAAATATTTTACAAACATATTTTGAAAAAATATTTTATAAAAATATTTTAAAAAAAAAATTCTACAAAAAATAGTTTAAAAAAAATATTTCCAAAAAAAAAAATTGTATAATAAATATTTTCCAAAAATGTTTTACAAAAATATTTAAAAAAAAAAATTTAAGAAAAAATTTTACTCAGGGGACCACAGTACACCAAAAGAAAAATTGTTGTTGCATAGTGTAATAGACCTATTCACCTTATTACTATTTAGAGCAGAGCTTTCTGTTAGTGTTCTCTTTCTCAGATAGTTTCATTAAAATGTAACTACAAACCAAATGTTTCTTTATTCTGTAACCGGTTTTTCGTTCGCGAAATTGAATAACAACTCATTCGATCTAAATAGTTGTGTAACGCTAACAACCTTAATTTATTAATACCCACTGTAATCAAATTCTTCCGTTGGGCGCTATTTACAATTTTAACAAATTACCAATATAAGGCATATGATTATCTGAGTCATCTAAACCAGAATAGTTATACTTAAACATCTATACAAAGAACGTTAAGTAGGCTTTATCCCACTTCCGACCCGCCCCCAAAAGTATGCTGTCTATAATTATATTTGCTGATTGTGTGACTTTGTTAGGCGCTCTTGCGCTCTGTCTCCCTTTACTAACACCTCTAATTGTAACTTTTACAATTTCTGTACACCTAACTGCCCTCTGCCCGCCCCTCAAAGTGTGCCATGTACAAAACTACCGTGGGTTGCCTCTGCTGCCACAAGGTATGCTGTGTATGTAATTGGGTTTACCCACAAACATTTTACGACGCTAGGATATTTTCACACCTAATTACGGCATTGCGCACACATCAAACAAAGACCTCATTTATGGTCTTTATGTCCTCTAACGTGGCTGTTGTGGCAGTTGGTGGTGGTTGTGTGTGTGTGTTTTTTTGTCTTCACTCATAGTTTGATTGTCGGCAAATTTGCGGGCAAATTTATGGGCGGCCATAAACCGGCGGCGGGCTACAAATAGTTTTTGTACCTTCTGCCAACAGCCAAAAATTCGACAATTTTACGCACTTTTTAACGTTGAGCAGAGCTTTTACCGTGCAATTAATTAAATGCAAACAAATTACATGGTTTGTGTGGGGAACCTAACCTAAAGGTAATGGGTCTTGGCGCTCCCCCCTCCCCCCCTTCACCCGCTTGACCAGTGGAAATACAACAATAAGCGCCATTGCTGCCATCATGTGTTGACACTAAAAGTACGCCACGACCCACCGGCAAAGGTGCCTTTTGTGCTGTTAATCTTTTATTAAAACTGTAAAAAAAAAAAGTTATCATAAAATCGTTTAAATTAAATTCCAAACTCGGCGAAAAGAACAACAGCAAAAAATTAGTTGACTTTATGCAAATGCATGACAAAAATGTTCTATAAACAAAAAACGAAAGCCCTCCCCTGAACTTTCCGCGCCGTTCTTTGTTTAAAACAAAACAGCGACAAAAAAAAATGACTTAACTCACCCACATACAACAAAAATTAATTAAAATTGTTTCGTTTCGGCGCCTTTTGTGCATAAAACTCGGCCGTGTTTCCGGCGGAAAGTGACGACGCGCCAACAAATAAACAACACAACAAAAATCTATAATGTTAAATAAATTTCATTAAAAAAAAGGTAAACAGGCACAAGGTAATCCTGATGAACAAAAGCCAGACCACGTAACGTTTCCAAAAACAAACAGAGCAACAAACATCGCTGTCCGTCGCTGTAAGAGCGTAGCAACAAAGCCGTTTATATTTGCTATCGCTTGGTGTTACTTCTTACAGTGACGGCTGGTGGTGACGAGCAACAGCGGCACTGTGGAACGGACTCCCACATCAACTAACAAAAAGCACAAATTAAATACACATAGCAAAGATTTCGGGTTATTGTCGCTGTTTAACTAAAATGAAATATCAAATATTTTACGAGTAACAGAAGAAAAAAAATTAAAAAAAAAAAATAATATAAACAGTGACCGCAAAATCATGCCATGGTGAATGACACAGCCGATAAGCCTAAAAATAGGCAATGACTATTGTCATCTGGAATGCGGTGTGGACACAATCTATTAAAGCCAAAGATCATTATCAACAATTAAGGTTTCAGAAGAAGAAAAAAACACACAAAAAGGGGTTGTTCAAAAGGTTGCTTTACACTTTGTTTGGCATAACTTGGATAATTAACTTGTCAGGAACAAAAACGAGAACAAGGACGGTCTTGGTAGAGAATTTTCTAAGAATATGATAATATTAAATTCACTTGAAGAAACAGAGACACTTTTCCTTTTGTTAGTCGTTATTATAGTGTATTACAAGTGGCGCCCAACAACGGAGAAATGAAATAACTTTACAGAACCTCTTCTGACACATACAAATTATTATTAAATATTTGGTTTTCTTTTATTACCACCAAATATTTAACTCATTTTACAATAAACTCGAACTGGCGTCCAACGTAAATGAAACTATCCACACAAACTAAATTTGCACACCTACTAGGCCACAAAGAAAACAGTTTATTTATTGTATAACAATTCTGTTTGATGGAAAGCATATCGTAGGAATAACAGCTGGCGCCCAACGTAGTCCGAAGTTCCCACAAAGTTAACCTATTGTACCTATTAAGCTATGACAGGCCCAACAGTGTATTTAACCTATAATGACCATTCTCTTAAATGCATATATTTTATAACTGGCGCCCAACGAATAACATCATAATTTGGCGAAGTAAAAGGTGGAATATTCTCCATCCATTGCATTTAATCATTTTAATTTTTTAACTAATTTACCTCATTGAATAATTTCATTTGCAAAAAGCCATCAACTGGCGCCCAACTTAAGACAAAATTCCCGCAATCTCAATTTTAACTTATGGTTATGCAAAAGTAAATATGGAAAATTGACAAAATTATAATGGAAAGTGTATTTTAAAAAAAACACACAACTGGCGCCCAACGTATTTCGGAATTTCAATAAAGTAAATCTATTACTCATTATGACTGAATAAAAGGCACACTGCATTATTAACTTATAATAAATTGCCATTGATGCATTTTATATACAACTGGCGCCCAACGTATGCACACACTTTTCATAGTGTTAAGCTGTTGTCTAGTGAAAGAAAAGATGACAGTTTTCCCCTATATTATAAATAACAATTACGGGTATATAAATTTACTTGACCTGTAATAACTTCATTTATAACTGGCGCCCAACGTATGACAAACTTGCGATATAGTCGATGTATTAATGGGAGGCTTGTGATGAACATTCCTATTGATGAATTTAACCTATCACAGACACTCCACGTCTAATAAAATTAAAAAAAAAGTAAAGCTTTCCCCCGAGCTGAAATGGCCGACCAACCATTGATAACTGGCTCCCAACGTATGAGAAACTTACGATATAGTCGAGCTATTAATCGGATGATTGTGATGAATATTCCTTTTGAAAAATTTAAGCTATCACAGACACTCCACGTCTAATAAAGTTAAAAATAGAAGTAAAGCTTTCCCCCGAGCTGAAAGAGGCGACGAACGTTTAACGCAATTTTTAAAAATTAAATTTTTGTAGTTTTTTGATTGGTTTTTATTATTATTGTATTATTAAAAACATATTAATTATGAGTCAAAATTGCTCATAATTAGTATTTTTGCTGTTGTTCACAGATTCACAATGAATCCTTAAAGTATGCTTCATTTCACATTTGACAACATCCTTAGTCATTCCCAGAACTTCCCATTGTTAACAATAAAATGTGTCAAGGTTTTGATTTCCTTCAACATTTTATCAGTTTCCACATGAAACGGGAGCACTCGCTCGTCGAGCACCAAACAACTTAATATTCACACCGAAATGAGAACATCCCCTCCAGACATAAACACATACGGAGTAAACAAGTTCAGAGGAAAAAAAAATACCATCCTCCCTCAATAGAAACAAAAATGGAGAGGGAATCACAAATGGCATTGCGATTGCTCTAAAAACGTAAAAGTATCTACTCAATTATGTCGTATAATTGGAAATTATGACAACCAAATTAAATTCTATATTCACGACCATAGGAATGATCAAAGCAAGCCAGACGTGCGGAAGCAGTCGCCAGAGGATGCGAGTGAAAAAAAAAAGCAAAACCATTAAAGTCTTCCACAAATAGTTACACGTTCAGCTATGCCACATTCATGTCGTCAGCATCATGGCCCGGTAGTTCTGGCTATAATTTAGGTTAAATTAATTTTACACACAAAAAAAATACAAAAAAAACCCACAAACTCATTAGTATGCTGACGACGACGACGGCGATGAAGAAGACGAAGTTCTCTTAAGTACTTGTGGCGCATCTATGACCGGAGAATGATGTATTTGTCAGGGATTTCCTTTAGAATTGCTTAAGTATGTGTAATGTAATGCAGTCTCATGCATGCTTAAGCCAACACAAAAGGCAGCAACAACAACCATATCTAACGACGCATGAAGCATAACCGCAGGCGTTTATAATAATTACTCGCTTTTTTTTTCTTGCCTGCCACCCTCATGGCCAAGCCAGACCTCATTTCCCCTTGTTGCATCCCCCCATCCACCAAAGTGGTTTGAGAATTTTTATGAAATTATAACAGTTCATAATAAGGATCTTTATGACACTTACTTAGTGTGAGCTTTAAAATGTTGGCAAATGGCAAAAAAAACCGGCAATAGAATCATTACAGGCATTTGCCCAAGCACTCAAATCTAAGCCGTGGAGACCACAATTCGTTTTTCGTCTTTTTTTTTTTGGAAAAATCTCATATTGTGGTTTTTGTTTTTTTTTTATACCAAATCGGCCTGGAGTGGTTGTGGTTGACGGTCAAGTGTACTAATGTCATTTCCGGCCAAACAATGGAACAATTGTATGCAGAACAACAGAAAGGAGTTGATCTGCGACAGAGATGGGCCACATTGTGCTGTACACAGATGGGTGTTCGGTACAGCAGACTAATAGTAGATATGGGAATTTCATAGCATAGTTTAGGGCTTACGGAGTTAGCGTAGAATTGGGGCATAACTTAGGGATGGAGTTTAGTTTAAAAATAAGTATTATTTTGTAAAAAAATTTAAGACGAAACAGTTGAAGGATCTCTTAGTAGTTAATCATTAAACGAGACCGATAATAACAAATGATTTTTAGGGTTGCTGTCAGTCAGCCGCCTAACTTGGGTTTTCCAACTGGCGCCCAACGTGGTAAATTACAGTTTTACCTTTCAGATAATTTCATAACCGTGGTTTCCGTCGAACTTTTTTCTAGCAGATTATAATTCCATAAAAAAAAAGCTGGCGCCCAACGAGATTAATTGCAGTTTTTACAATCTAGCCAATTTCGTAAACTTGGTTTCATTGATCTAAACGCAGACTCGTTTCAATAACCGAACAAACGGCTCTTGTCCTCCTAAAAATAGGATTTTCTTTAAATGGCACCCAACCTGGTACATTACAGTTTTTCCATTCAGCCAATTTCGTAACCATGCTTTCATCGATCTCAACGATCTGTCTTATAGTCTCGTTTCAATTACCGAACAAGCGGCGGTTGTTTTCCTAAAAAAAAGAATTTTCCTTAAATGGCGCCCAACGTGGTAAATTGCTGTTTTTACAATCCAGCAAATTTCGTAACCGCTATCTTCTAGTCTCGTTTCAATAAGCAAACAAGCCTCGCTAGTCTTCCTAAAACATACATTTTCTTCAAATGGCGCCCAACTTGGTAAATTGCCGTTTTTACAATCCAGTCAATTTCGTGAACATTGATTCATTGATCGGTCTACTGTCTCATAGTCGCATTGCTATAACCAAACAAAGGAAGCTAGTTCCCTTACAAAAAAAAATTGTTTTCCAACTAGCGCCCAACGATGTAAATTAAAGTTTCAACAACCTAGCAAATTTGTTCATCTTCTCATAGTCTTTGCGGTGTTGTTCCATATCGGAATAAAACGAACCCTTTATCCCTAAAGAAAAATGTTGCTTTGATTAATTGTTGCATACTTTCAGGCCACCAAATATTATTAGATTGTAGCATATTTTTAAGGTAAATGAGGAGCTAGGTTTGCATTTCGCTACCTAAAGTCGTAAAGGTTGTAAGTCCACTTTTTGGCTAAATGTATTTTTTGAACGCAAGACAAGTTGAAAACGCATCTGGCTTGAAGAAAAAAACCACCAAAAATATATGCCCCGTCACCTTTTATAACTGAAAAGAAAATGTTCTAAGTCCCTATATGCTCAAAAAAGACTACCTAAGACTACTAATGCTCAAAAAAGACTACCAAGCATATTTTTCAAATTTTTTTTTAATATTACCAACAACATGAATAACCTACACATAATTGCATTAAAACTTTTGGAAAAATAAATCGTCGAAGAATAAAATTAAGTTATTTGTCTCTCTTGTAAAATTTTAAATTTTGGACTTACACCCTTTGCGACTTTAGGTATCGATTTGATTTTCCTTTATTCAGGGCAGTTCTGATATAATAAACAGTGTGTGTGTCAGATTGTCGTACAAAAATCCCAGGATCAAATACTGGTAAGCAGTTTCACACCAAATTTCGTATAGAAAAATCATTAGGCGTTTGGGGACGTCGTCGGTCTCGCTCTGTTAGTATACACATTTATATTTTACAACTCTCATACATTTAAGGGAAGTTTCTTTAATAGGGTTTCTATGAAATTCATTTGTACGTAAACAAAGCTTTTAGTCAACGGCTTTTAAACGTGAAATGCTGAAACCAAATTCTACTCCCTTTGAAACTTGAGCTTTAGTATTTGACACCTATTTCATTTGTCATCCGCCCTTTCTCAAGAACATCGGAATAATACGCAAACAGATTCACTTTGTACCACATGTTGCGCAGTTCATCACAATCTCCAAAACAGCTCAAATTTGGCCACCTAGATCTGCCTTTAGTTCCATTCCACCAACCTCCCACCGCATATGCAGAATTCACGTGTTTTTTGTTTTTTGTGGGACTCATTTTCATATCATTTTTCATTTATTTTATCCTTTCCCTGAGCTCCTCCTCTCACTCCTTCGCCCGACCACCCCTGGCAGTCAAATATTTACCATATAATGGAAGCCTGCTGTCGGAGGAGGGAACGAAGGTGTAACAACAGCAGTTTCGGATATTGTGGTTCTGTTATGAGAAATGGCACAGCATGTAATTTTGGTTTATTCGGTAACCCGGGACGTACTTCGCAAGGATGTATGGAGGGCGATGTTTGGTTAGATGGTTACTTAACCTGATGCTGCACAATGGACTCTACATATTGCATTTGCCACCAGCAGCATTACTGCAGTTAAACAAAAAAAAAAACAAGACTGAACATCAAACAAACGTGTGTATGTAAATTAGGGAGCCACGAGTAAAGTGCCACACCAGTTCTTTGCGGGATAATAAACCCCACCATACAGTCTGTATATACTCTAGAAAAGGACCTTTCATAGGTCAAGGGAAAACCTGAGCACGAGGAAGTTCATTTATTGTTGCAACACCTTTTGCCGCAAACATAAAACATATTTACTCACTCCGTAGTCGGAAAGACCAAGGGACAACAGAAGTGAAAGTAAGAGTAATGCTTATTCCAAACAGATTTATAAAAATAGTATTTTTAAAAATGCATCAGCATCTTGTTTTTATGGTGGAAGTAAAGAAAAAGAGAAGGGAACTTTTTCCTCTTCATAGAATACACAAATGAAGTTTAAATTCACAGAAAGCAGGGTGAAATGTAAGATGAAGTAATTTAAGAAAAAGAATTCAGATTGGAATGGAATGGAGTGAATAAAGTATAGAGAATTCTATTAGCCTTTGATGGACAGACAGAAAACAAATGAATCATGTGTTTTTAGGCTATTTAGAAGAGAATTTTTTTACGTTTAGTTTCAGTATATAAAAAAACTAAAGAAATGTCTAGGAATCATTTTATAGGAAAGTATATTATTACCGAAAATATGAAATTTCCCTAGAAGGAAATTTTTATTTCCAGTATTTTTTCTTCTATAAAACGCAATTACTCTCTTTGGTAAAAAAAAATCGTACATTGTATGTCAAGAATAAAAAAATTCCTTGTAGGGAAATTTTTTCCATTAGCCGTTTCAAATGTTTTTTTATAAATAAGATTTTTAGAATTCATTGTTATAAAAATATCCTAAATATTGAGCCAAAAATTAAAATTTCCCTTAAGGGAAATTATTTATTTTCAGTATTTACATTTTTTTTCTTCTATAAAACGCAATTACTCTCTTTGGTAAAAAAAATCGTACATTGTATGTCAAGAATAAAAAATTCCCTTGTAGGGAAATTTTTTCCAGCCGTTTCAAATGTTTTTTGTTACGAATTTATAAATGAGATTTTTAAAATTCATTGTTATAAAAATATCATCAATTTTTAACCAAAAATTAAAATTTCCCTTAAGGGAAATTATTTATATTTCATTCTTCTATAAAAAGTAATTACACACCTTGGTGAAAAAAAATAATTAATTTTATGTCAAGATTAAAAAATTCCCTTGTAGGGAAATTTTTTCCATCAGCCGTTTCAAATGTTTTTTGATAAATTTTTAAAATTCATTTTTATAAAAAATATCCTGTCATTTTGAGCCAAATATTAAAATTTCCCTTAAGGGAAATTATTTTTTTTTTCTTCCATTAAACGTAATTACTCACTTTGGTAAAAAAACAACAGTAAAAAATTCCCTTAAAGGAAATTTTTTTCCATCAGCCGTTTCAATTTTTTGTTACGAATTTATAAATTCAATTTTAAAATTCATTGTTATAAAATTTCCTATAATTTTGAGCCAAAAATTAAAATTTCCCTTAATGGAAATTATTTATTTTCAGTATTTAATAACTAATTTTCACACACCTTGGTGACAAAAAAAATAATAAATTTTATGTCAAGATTAATAATGCCCTTGGAGGGAAATTTGTTTCAACGGCCGCTTCAAATATTTATTTTACGAATTTAAAAATAAAATTTATAAAATTTATTATTATAAAAATATCCTAAATTTTGCGACAAAAATTAAAATTTCCCTTATGGGAAATTTTTTTTCCTAGTCGTTCAATATACATTTATGTATTTTTTTTAATAACATTTTTAAATAAAATGTATAGTAATCAGTTTTAAGAAAATATCTTAAACTTTTAGAAAAAAATAATAAATTCCTTGTGGGGGAAATTTTAGTTTCCTACGTTTATAATATGTTTTCTTCTAAAAACCTTAAATACACACTCTTTGGAACAAAAATTTTGCATATTAAACCAAAAATAATAATTTCCCTCAAGGGAAATTTTTTCTCATCAGCCGATTCAAGAAGTATGTTTGGTAAAACAATTTTTATCAACGTATCTACGATTTTTGAGCCAAAAATAATAATTTCCCTAAAAAGGGAATTTTTCCCATGCCATCTAAAATATACACAAAGTATTGGTAACATTTTTTTTCTTCTTTTATGTCTTTAATTGAGACAAAAAAAATATGTTAGACGACATGGAAAAAGTTAAAATTAAGGATTTTATATTTGTAAATTAAATTTAAAAAAATAGTAAGTGTCGCATCGTTTCTCTTGCACAAACAATCGTTTTACTTTTATCTACTTGGAGGTGCCTGGGGATTTTAGAAATAAATCGAGACCACTTGATCCACCTAAGCAACCCATAACTTTTTAACTGGCTGCTGTACTTCCATGTGTTGATTCATGTGTCAAGGTCATTTCCATAAATAGAGAAATTCAAAACATCCCCTGTGCGTAATGTTGCCCTCAATAGTTTCAATACTCCATAAGCTGCCAGAAGAAGTTTTATAGTTTTACGTATTTTGTTTTTAATCCACAAACATAAAATTGCATAGCAACACACTCCCAAATGTCCGTTCAAGGAAAGCAACCGAACGGAAACATTAGTTGACTGCAACTGTAGTCCCATACAAAGTGCCAGTGGAAGTTCGTTGCTTTCTTTTTTTTTTTTTTTTTTTTGTTCAAAACTAAAGTTAATACTGTGAACAATTCACATTTTTTTTCTTCTTCCATTTTGTGATGAATAATTTTTTAATGTTATTCTTATGAACTCCTTCTTGTTTATTCTTTGGTTTTTGTCTCCCTGTCGTTCCACCGAAGGCAGCTAACATGGAAAACGTGGAGTAGCACCCACAAGAAACGAAAGCGAAGGCATTAAAAACTTAAGTCGAGCGTGTCAAGAATACATAATTTCTTGATTCTTTCATTCTTCGTTCGTTTGTTGCACAATTCATACATTTTTCATAAGTCCTAGTTGTTGTCATACATTCACCATCCTCCCCCACACCGTTTCTCAGTTTACTCCCCGCTAAAGTTTCAATGAACACAAACTAACCGGAACAAGAAATCCTGCATCCCCTTGGCTAGCAGAGAACTATTGGTCATTCCCATTGGGTAGTAAGGCTGCGCTGACAAATGGCTGAGGAGTCGTCGTTGTATGGGGTGCTTTGGAAAATTATGTGGTGGCAAGCAGGAGTTTTCTTTTTGTTCATACAACAAAACGAAAGTTAATGTTTTTCTTTGGTGCTTCTTTCAATTTGTGCGTTTCATGAAAAAGTCATGAAATCAAAGTGAGGGTAATTAAAAACACTAAGCAATCTTGGTAATTAAGTACTATGAGTACCATAAGACATAGGACGAAGAAATCCTCCGAAAGCTCCATTCAATTAAGAAAACATTAGAGAAAGCAAAACGTCTCAATGAATTAAGTAAACTTTGGATTTAAACAGACGCATAATTGCGGAATTTTGAAATTTTTTTGCAATGAACTGCTGTAAAATTTTAAGACGATAAGAAAAATTTCTCTGAAAAGGAAAATTTTTGTTTTAGGGAATTTATAAGAAATTGTAAGCTAAAATTTTTCAGAATTGTTACACCACAAAAACATAAATGTAAAAATAAATTTAAAGCACATTGAACAAATTTCCCTTTAGTGGTTTTTTATTTAGTTCAAATCTGTCTGCAGATTATTCGCAATAAAAAACTATTAATACTATTGTGGGATTCTTACAAAAAAAACTATTAACTATGAAAATACATAATTGGATTTTACATTTTAAGGAAGAAATGAAAATTTCCCTTTTTGGGATTTTTTTTTAAGCCTAAATCCACTTAATATGTTTTCTTTTAATATTTTTATGAAAAAAAAACAGTTTTGAGATATTAAGAAAAATTTCCCTAATAGGGAAATTTTGGTTTTAGTATAAAATGGCAAAAAAAATCATTAACAAAATAAAATCCTTATCATTAATTGAAATTTTCGAGACGAAATGGAATTTCCCATTTAAGGGAAATTTTTTACTTTGCTCAAATTTAGTCAAATTGGTTTTAGAAAATGCTTTCATGGAAATATAACAATTTTGAGCCACAAAAACAAAACTTCCCTACAAGGGAAATTTTTGTTATTATCCGTTTCACATGAAGAATATTTCTCTCAAAATATTTAGTAACTAGTTTTTATATAAATGATGAAAACTTTTTTGTTTAAATAAAAAGTTCTGCTACAGGGAAAACAACTAAATCCTAAAGCAGTTTTCTGTATAGTTTTTGTATTTACGTGGTGTAAAAGTCCCGCTAACAAATTTTTGGAATATCCATTTATCACAATTCTCTTCAAAACTTTAATAAATTTCCTTCTAAATCACATCAACACATTTTCTCGTTTATTTTTGTGGTTTTCCACAATCCATACCGAAAAATCATTCAATTTCCCACTACAATCGAAACTATTTCTTTTCCTTTGCTTTTGTAATATCATTAAGTATTCCCTCCCGCCACATTTCCGTTATGCGGGGAAACCTCAATATTGCGGAAAAATATTTCCACTGTCTGGTGGAACATCTAAACTTTTCTGAGGTTTGATATCATCTATGCGTGGTAAGAAAAAAAACCCCAATCAAGTTTTGCGGTTTTTCTGAAGAAGGAATGGAGTGTAAAAGACTTTTTTGTGAATGCACGTGCCTGCAAACGGGGTAAAGCGTCAGGCGCAGGCCACATGGAAATGGGGAAATTCTTTTAGTTCACTTCGTTACAACACTCGGTGGTTAAACACAGCCAGCCACACACAAGAGTTACATTGTGTCGTCACTGAATGTGGAAAACGGCAAACATTTCTGAGCTCAGTACGTGGTGTTTGGATGCATGTACTCCGCGTGTGTGGGTGTCGTCGGTGGATGTGTGTGTGTGTATGAGTATTTGGCACTTGTGCTTTTAGTTTCGCAACATAATCCTAATCCCCTGACAACCAAACCATAAAAAACGCATTCATTCGTTTGTTATCCAATGAATGGTGGCGATGTTGGTGCATGGGGATGATGCTGGAACGGGTGAGGGGATGACAGACAATACTAAGAAGGTTTTCGGTTCAGATGATTTACTTCCATGTAAAACCTCTTAAAAACAAAAACAAAAAGTTAACAAGAATTTGTGATTCCTGTCGGGTTTTGCATGGAACCCATTTTCCATCAACGCATACTTTGAATATGTGAAATTTCCCACTGCTATCACTTTAATTCAAACAATCTTTGTTCTCTCCATTTTTTTTTTCGTTTTCGTTTTCGCAAAGGAAGGAAACATACAGATTTTCCGAGATTTCATGGCAATGGAGGTGGGTTTTTTTTGTGTATCATTGCTTTTACAGGAAATTTCATTTATTGTATTTACATTGTTGTTAAGCATGATTAAACATGGCCCAAAACACCATGAAAATGATAACATAAAATACTCATACATCTTGTTCTTCGTCATTCCCCTGCCGGCAGCATCTTCTTACACACGCCCACTCTCGCTGATTTCACTCTTGCCAAAGCACTGATTTTCCTTTTTGCCAAAGAAACACGTCACGTACCTGTGAGACTGGGAAGGATGGAAAAAGAAAAGTTATTTTGTTTTTGCGGCATAAGGGGACATTTTCCGCCCACCATAGAAACACCAGGGATCGGAAACTATTGTTTTCTAGAGTTTAGTTCGAAGAACAAATGACACAGTCTCAATCATAAAAATATGGACATTGAATTCCATTTGTGATAACTTGAGATAAATTTTCCCCGTTAAAAATAAAAATTAATGGCTTTTAAACATTCAGAGAAAAACGAAAATCAAAATTGTCTGAAAATGTTTTTGGAAAAACTGTTACTGATTTATTTCCCTCTGCTAGGCGCGCATCGGTCCAAATCACTCATCCGGATGATTGCAGATAATTTACAATCTTTTCTAGATAATCAGGCATAAATTAGAAAAAACATCGTTTTTAAAAATTTTTACTTTTTTAGGGATTTTTTATTTAAATTTATTAAAAAAAAAATAAGATTTACTAAAACAATAACTTTACCTAAAAATTACATTTTTATATAACGTTGTTTTTGAAACCATTTTAAAAGTTAATAATATTTTGTCAAAATCATTGAATATGAAAAAAAAATCATTAAGTCAACAATTTTTTATCGCAATATTAATAATAAGATTAATTAAGAACAAATAATTTAAATTTTCTCGCAAAACCAAATAATTCCCTAAATCAACATTTTTTTTACTCAAAATAAAATTTAGGCTAATTAAAATTTAATAATATTACATCAAAATCATTGAATATGAAAAAATTCCCTGATGGGAAATTTAGGAAAAATTAGCATTTGGCCAAAATACAATCCAGAATTAATATTTGATGATATTACATCAAAATCATTGAATATGAAAAAAATTCCCTGATGGGAAATTTAGGAAAAATTAGCATTTGGACCAAATAAAATCCAGAACTTCCTTAAATGGACGTTTTTATATTTTGTTATTACAATTTTTGTTTCGCCACATTAAAAATAGAAAATTTCCCAAAAAGGGAAATTTTTATTTTTTTCCAAAATTGTGTTTTTATGCATAGTTGGCTTCTAAATAATAGAATTTTAGAATAATGATTGACTACAAAAATATCCCAACGGGAAATTTTTTTCTTTCCTATTATTACAATATTTTGTTCGGCTTATTAAAAAAGGGATTTTTTTTCAAATTATTGTTCTTATAAATTTGGCTTATAAATTTAATAGAATTTTGACATAATGATTGACTACAAAAATGTCCCAACGGGATATTTGTTTCGGCTTATTAAAAAAGGGATTTTTTCCCAAATTATTGTTCTTATAAATTTGGCTTATAAATTTAAAAATATTTTAGAATAATGTTTTTCCTAAAATTTTAATATTTCCATTTCAAACTTTTTGGCCTTTTATTTTAAAACATTACAGATGCCACAAAAACTAGAGAAATATTTAAAAAAAAAAAATAACTTTAATTAAAGTATCTCCCATGTTGTCCTTTTCGCCCTTTCACCCTGTTTCATATAGAAATTTAAACAACAGTAGAGAAACATTTGAAAATCGTAGTTTTCAGAAATATACTTTTGCCCTTTTCGAAACTTTTCCATTTCTTTCCAAAAAAAAAAGAAAGAAATGGAAAAATTTCGAAAACGGCAAAATTATATTTCTGAAGACTACGATTTTCAAATGTTTCTCTACTGTTGTTTTAATTTCTATATGAAACAGGGTAAAAGGGCGAAAAGGACAACATATTGTAGGACAAAAATATTGTATTGTCTGCAAAAATCATAAAAAATAAATAAATACAAATTATAAAAATTTACCCAATTTCATAGAGAAGGGGGAAATAACGGTTATATTCTTTACTCATTAAAAAAAATCTAAGAAATGTTGGAAAATATGAATAGAATTTCTAAAACATTTCCACATTATATTTGCCATTTTTCTAGTTTGTAATGTTCAATTGGTTCAATTGGTGACTATTCCGAGCCCTGTCTTCCTACGTCTATGTAGATTACATATGTATGCATGTGTGGGTTTACACACACACCCATGCACATAAAGTTTGTACAAATCCAGCTGAACTCGTCAACAAACTACTCCAACACATTAGCAAAGACATCAGCCGAATCCTTGTAGACAATGATGTATGATATGGGTAAGGAAATGTAGACGAAAAAAACAGAAGTGGAAGACGAAGACGAACAAACTAAAGAAGAAGATGTCGACGTACAGCAGTACCTAAATCTGCTTAAGTATAAATATAAGATAGTGTGGGTGAGCTGCTGTTTGTGTTTTACGGTTTTATGCTTTACACTCGGTGAGAGAGGGAGGGTGAGACAAACAGACATTCTATATCTTCATGATGTTCTTGTTGTATTACACACTTCCTGGCGTGATGAGGTTGCTTGATATCCTCCAACGCACACACACACACACTCAAAGCTTTCTGCTTTCATTGTGTGGCTTTGCGTTTCGTTTTTGTTGGCAACTTCCGGTGGTAAAACGGAAATCCTTTCTTTACCCCACGATTTACTGGGGTCTAAAGCACACACACACACACAAAAACTAAAAGTGCCATAGCTGGGAATGTGTTGTAAAACACATTAAAATCCTGACATGTCTCGGATTTGAAAAGGTTTTCGTAATCAATTGGAATAATGTTAAATTAAATGTATATGTAATGACTACGCTGGAGAGGATGTTCGGCGCTGCATGTCCTTTTTCAGCAGAGCAGGGAAATGCTAAGAAACAGTGAGCCTCTGCAATTCTTCACATTGTCACTTGGCCCTGGTTTAAGGGACAAGTGTCCTTGGTCCTAACTGTTGCTTGGTCATCCGTTGCTCGTCCGATTTCAATTTCAAATTATTGTCACGTAACACAATGTGGTCGTTGGCATTAGAATGTCCTTTGGGCACTTTGTTGCCGTTGTGCATCCGGTTTGGGGTTTGTCTCACCAATCATGCTTGTCCTGGCCACCCACTGCCCCCAAACAAATTTGAATTTCTTTCCTGCCGTCCTCATTCACGCTCTTGTCGAGTCCTTTAGTGTTTGTTTCTCTTTGCGCTGTCTAGTCTGGCATTCAGTGGGGCCGTTTAGCGCGTTGCGTTCTACGTTCTTCGTCTATTAATATTATTAAATTTACTTTATGATTTAGGTATGATGTTGATATTTCCGCTGGCAAGTGTTATATTGTCATTTCCGTTTCCTTTATGCTGTCGTAAATGTCGCTCGATGTAGTCGTCGTCGTCGTCGTCGTCGTCGTTGTTGTTGTTCGGTTTTCTTTTCTTTTTTTATACGCCTGTGCTTAATGTCCTCAAAGCTCATTTCCAGTTGAAGTTGTTATGTCGTTGTCGCTGGTATTTTGTAACGATTTAATGAGTATAGTTTATAATGTCAACATTATTTTCTAATTTCCATCCCTTTTTTGTGTATCCTTTATTGAATTAGTCGCCGTCACTGGCAGTCCTTGTTTGCCATCTTCATAGTCGGTCGTCCTCTCGTTGTCTACCGGAATTGCTTACAAGGTCTGGCTTGCGTCAAATGCTTGTGTGGCTGACTAGGGGGGCCATCGTCATTATCATGACGACGACGATGATGATGACGCGCTGCCATTGTGTGGATGTTTATATGGCTGTTGACAATGCTGCCGCTGACAAGGACCTACCGCTGTCCTTTTCATATTGTCAATTTTTATTAATTTACAAAAGCCGCGTCTCAATTTATCCTCGGGCTTGGTTAATTGATATTAAGGTAGGAAATCTAAAACAACGAGTTGATGATTTCTAAAGGGCACAGTCAAATTCAATAACAACTGTAAACAATGCATACTTTTAGGCGAAAGTGTAGAATTATGTTCTTTGATATCTCCCCTTCAATTCGGATAATATGTATTCGCAGAAAAAACTGTTCACCAGCTAAGGTAAAAACAATTGAATTTCGTTGCCTACTTTTTGGGATGAAATCTATGAAATTTGTAGTTTCCGATCCTGTGAGAGTCTTAGACTCTTTCACAAACTTTAACAGATTGCCACCAATATAATTTTTAGATAAGACATGCATCTAAAAAAAAAATACTGAAAAACCGTTGCCTACTTTTAAGGCGTAAGCCTTCGAATTTTGTAGTAAGGAATTTAGGGGATCTACCCCTCCTATATTTATGATTTTTTTCGTGTTTATTTAAATAAAAGATATTTTTAAAAAGTGCTTGCCTACTTTTGGGTTACTTGTCTTTTTCTTATTCTTTTAATATTCATCCAACCAAATAAAGGTTGAAATATGAAATATTTCTATCAAAAAAATGTTTGCCTACTTTTAGGTTTAAATAAAAGAATTGTTTAACTATTTTTTTTTGGTTGCTTCTTTATTATCCACTTAGAAAAAAAGGCCGAATGTAAGGAATTGCAAAACTTTTTCTCTTTCCTTATATGTGAATGTTGTTTTTATTTCCTTATCCACAAACATCCTTCGTAGAATTATGACTGATGTACATACAGAATAGTTGCCTACTTTTGGGCTTGTAAATGTAAATAATTGTTTAACTTTCAATATGCTTTATCTGAATTTGATTCGAGAAAGTTATATGGTGAAATATTTCCAAATAAAAATGTGTTGGGTGTACCTTAAATATTTGCTTATCTGAATTTAATTCTTAGGATTTCCTTGTCCCATAGAGAGCTGAATTATGAAATAAAGCAGAAATAGAAAAAGTTTGATTTATGGCAATTTCTTCCAATTTCCCTTCGTCACTTGAGTAACATTTCTCATTTGTTTTTCGGTCTGAATTTAAACTCAATTAAAAACATTTCCTCGAACGTCGTTTTACTCTGTGATTTCCCTCCTCACTCTTCAGGCCAATGGGAAGTTTGACAAGAGTTCATTAAATATGTACAAGATTCTTTTAATATTTAATAAATCTATTTGCTGAGAACACTTTAAAAATATGTACTGTCCGAAAAGCCCATCTATTTGGACAAGGCGAGGATTTTATATCCCCCTCCCACTGCCCGGAAAATAATCTTCTACTGAATTATGTAGGATTTCAATGAATGGCAAATTTTGTTGTCAAGTTTATTTACTTAGTTCTTGTTCACACATCTCTTGTTTTGAAAAGGTTGCAGTCTTCTTCCCCCCAATCCCCAATCCCTAATCCCTCACATGATTAAAAGTTAGCTAACTGGAATAGAAAAGTTGCCGAAATTGAAATTTCTCAAAAACGTTCACTTTTTTTTTTGGGAAATTTGTGGAATATTTTTTTAATCAAAACCTGACCAACATTTTTCCAGGTCATCGGTAAAAATTGAAAAGATTTTTGTTGAATTCTCATATAAAGCTACAAATTAACAGAATTTATTTGCTTTGGCAAAACAATTCAAAGGAAACCCTTCTATTGGTATTATGTGGCCCTGAACACACACAGACACACACACATACTCACATGTATGTCAGCCCAGTTGTGGGCCATTGATACCAGGATGTATGTCTTTCTCGTTGTGCCATAGATTCGGTTTTAATGAAAATTGAATACCAATTCGTTCATCCAGCTTTTAACCCATGCTCCAATCAATATTCTTACCCTGAAACAAATAACGCACGTGTTTGATATTATGTACGTACAAAGTTGATAAGCATTATGGAAAGGGTGACACAACAGGCGAATGATGGAGTTTAAGACTGAAGGTGTTTTGTGCTGGCTAACACGAAACGGAGGGCACCAGATCAAACGTTGATTGAAGATTTCTGTCTGAATCAGACTTATGGAATGTTTGCGAGTTGTGGCGCCCAACGTGAGCCTGAAGTCTAGAGTATACCTAAAATTGCACCCTACATGAAAATCATGTCTTAGATTCCTTTTTTGTTCATGGATCGCATCTTATCATTATTAACTGGCTCCCCATCTGATGTTCTTATCTTAGTTAAGATTTGTTGAAGTTAAATCCTTAAATGTTAAATGGCGCCCAACAAGTAATTTTTATTTAATTTCAATTATAATTAAAAAAATCAGATTTACTGCAAAACATTTGCCAAAGTCGTGAAGCAAAAAATGCCACTACATTTCCAAGGAAATTCAATAATTCCTTCATTCTTAACCAAAGCAAATTACTCATATCCCTACACTGCTTTCATCAGCATCTCGTTAACTCCTGTCGCAATCTGCATCATGACCTTCTGATAACACCCTTTAGACAATTACATACCTAGCATTTTCCAATATTGAACTTTTACTTACTTTACATTCGAAGGATTTTACTTTATATAACCTCTGTCTCTATGAGTGCAAGTGAAACAGAAAGAAAAACGGACAACAAAGGAGTCTGTATGTGACACAATGTAATGGGAACTAAAATTTCAAAAATAACAAAAACACACACGCACAGAGTCTTTCTCAAAACAGAGAGATGAGTTCCCCTGGGGCAGAACCATGAAATATTCAATGATATTTTAAAATGAAAATGGTGTGAGGCGAAAAGAAAAACGAAAGAAAACATTGAAAAAAAACAGTGGTTTTGAAACGAGTAAAAAACGGAATTTATTTTCATTTGAAAAGAAATCAACTTAAATTGGGCGCCATTTTCTAATAATTCAATTTTTACTGGCTGCATTTTGATTTGTGAAGCATCCGATAAATCTGAAGACATGTGATTAATCAGACGAGCAAGTAAAGAAAGTAGAATGGCGCCCAACGTTGTCAGTTGTCAGTTTCCTTAAATCAAAATGGAATGACACCCTATTTTGTGAGCTGACAATAACACGGCCTTTAACAGAAAGTGCAACCAATTTTGAGATTTGAGAAAAATGTAAATTGAAACTAAAATTGAATAAAATTGAAATTGAATAATTGAAATTGAATAATTAAAATTGAATAATTGAAATTGAATAATTTACATATGAAATATGATATTGATTTTTCGTTTTCTTTAAGTAAATTTATCGATTTGCTGAATTTAATATATTTTTAAGATAATGTGTAAGCTAGTTTATGTACCATAGACTAATGAATGAATAAATGAATTTTGCAAAATTCGTTTTTTAATAAATTATGAAATTATGAAACTAAAATGTCCCGGTGAGTTGTGTTTCCGGGTAAGATCTGTCTGTTAGTAATGGCGTTCCAGGTTTGATTTATTTTCGCTAAATAAATTTAATTAAAACTAATTTAATGGCGCAAATCACTCATGGTCTAAAATGAAGGTTGGGCGCCATTCCACACAAATACATTGTACCTGGTAAGTTAAGTTTGAATTCAAATTTTTTTTTTGAGCGAAAATAGCTCAAACCCTGAATGTCGGGCGCCATTTCCTAGAGACAGTTCTCAACCGGAATCGACTTTGGGTTAAAAACTAAAATCCAGGGACACTCGGGAATATTTCTCGTTGTAAATTAATTTTGTCATTTTTTCTATCCCTAGTCACTGTGCGATATCGAAAAACGTGGCAACAGAATTTTACCGATTTCTCTTGATGTATTACTTTTCCCTTTCCTTTTCTCCCGACTTTTCTACTTCTTCCCCACCCATTGCCTTCTTCTAAATCTGTTTTGATTTGTTGAGTAACAAGTAATGAAGCGGTGTGGAGTGGTATGGAGCCCAGAAACAGAACCGTTAACAATAAAGCTTTTGAATAACCAAAGAGGGCAAACATTTTTCACTTACGCAAAGAAAAAAAACCCTCCGGGTGAGCTAAGCGGATGCGGAAAAGCTGAGCTGTGTGTGTCTAAGGGAGATGTAGGCTGTGTGGGTTGGTTGGGTGGTTGTGAGATTGGATGGTTTCGGTATTTGTTTCTTTTCGTCGTCTATTTTTTTGTTTTGTTTTTGTGGTAAATGTTGCGTATTTGCTTACATCGTTTACCGAAGTTCTTGTTGTTGAATTGACGTTGTCATTGTTGCTGCTGTCACTTTAGATTAATCATTCACTGTGTTTGTTTGTTTTTTTGTTTGTTTGATAGTGGTGGGTTTGGGGTGCTGTGGCAGCTTAAATTGATTTGGTTACACGTTTGTCATGGTCTTTATGCGAGAGTCTGTCTATTACACACAAACAGACAGAAGCTTACGTACGCGGCATCTACAGTGTTACATGTACTCACTGGCATAGTTTCCCTACTAACATCGGAATGCACCCACTCAGAGACTATCACTGGCCCAGCTCACTCTCTATTCCATCCCTTCACATGTCAACTGGTATTTTGTTTGATGCTGGCTTGGCATTACGTTTATGCTCACTCCATTTCAGTTCAGTTGAGTTGAGTTGAGTTTTCTTGTTTTTGAGGTTTCACTTGTTTGCCATTCACTGTCAATCAATCATATATGCTCACAATGTTTTAAGCCAATTTTTAAACTTTAAACACAATCCTTTTGCCAAGCACCGCCAACTCGGCACATGCACGTTTTCTCTGTGCTGGAGGATTGTTCGTCATGTGGCGGATTGAGCTCCAGCCTGTTTGTTTTAATGACGCATTGTTTTCGTTGCAGTTAAGTGAAATAGTTTCACTATTTCTGTTGTTTCTTCTGTTGGTCGCCAGTCCTGCCCAAGGACAAGGATGGTAAATGATTGATAAAAGTTATGGTTCCGTTTTTTTTTTTTTTTTTTTTGTTGGTGGGAAGCATTTCCATTAGCAATGCCCTCATGTTTAATCGCTTTAGATGTCCGAATTTTATAAAAGCATTTGCATGTCATTAGTTTCTGAACTGTGAATAGTTTTTGGCAACTAAATAGGACATCAGATGTTCCATGTCACAGGTGAAGTCTAAACTCTATAGGATATCGTGGTTGTGCGAAAGTAGAAATTAGACAACCCCATTTACAGCTCAGTGAGATGGTTGAGGGAATTTTTAAAAAAAAAAGTTCTCCTGTGACAAGATGCCATTTACTTATTTAAATAAAATTAGTGAAATTATTTATTACATTTTTTTTTTTTTTATTATTAATTACATTCATATTTTGGGTCCAAGGGTAAACCGGGTGACAGAGACCATATGGCTAGATTTTTGTAGCGACAGACCAAAGCCTCCGGTGGGAATCGACCCCACAACCCCCACGCTGATAGACGAGCACGCTACCAACTCGCCTACCGGGCCGCTTTGCATTTTGTTTTTTACAAAAGTTTTAAAGCGGAATGCTGTAAAAAAATATTTTTATTTATTTTCTATAATAAACATTTTTTTTAAAAACCTTTTTTTGTAAAAATTTACATTCACCTGTTCTCTTCTGTCCACCACTGTACTTCCATTTTGAGACAGAGAAAAACCAACTAATGTTTTTTTACAGTTAATACAAATTTTCTGCATTTTGAGGGAATTTTAATATATATTTAAATTTTTTGATTATTTGATCAGAAAAATATTGCCTATACCCAGGCTTATTGATTGGGGTCTACCTTTAGGCGCTATTTTCAGTTATTGTTGCTCTAAGAGACAAGAGACACGTTTTTATTATTTCACAGTGTTCTTTTTCTGTTTTATGATTTTATGTAAAAAAAAACATTGCCTACTTTAGGGATTGTTAAACAATAGTATTCCTTTAGGCGCCATTAAGTATAATTATGGTACTAAACCGCCTTCAGCATCGCTGGAATGTGGGTTGTTTGTATCGCTATTCTATAGAATTTTCAAAGGTAAAAGAAAAATTATATCAAAAATTGCCAGCATTTTTTCTTTAAAATTAACATTACAAAAATTTTGTTTTATAAAAGAAAAAATCGCCACAATTTTATTAACAAAAGAAACATTGCCAGAATTTTGTGTATGAAGAGACAAATTACCACAATCATTCCTGCACAAAAAAAATGTCAAAAAATTTTCTTTTTTCAGAAAGAAATATTTCCAAAAATTTTTCTAAAAAATGAAAAATGACCACAATTATAACTACACAAGAAAAATGCCACCAATTTTTTTTCACAAAGAAATATTTTGACAATTTTTCTGAAGGAAATATTTCCAAAAAAAATTCTATAAAAAGAAAAATTTACAAAAATTGTTGTCTATTTTTCTATTAAAAGAATAATTGCTAGAATCAAATTTCAAAATAGCCACATATTTTTTCTATCAAAAGAAAAGTTGCCAGATTTTTTTTGTTTATAAAGAAAAAATCGCCAGAATTGTATTACCAAAGGAAACATTGCCAGAATTTTTGTATAAAAAGACAAATTACCACAATTATCCCCGCACAAGAAAAATGTCAAAAAATTTTCTTTTTTTCGGAAAGAAATATTTCCAAAAATGTTTCTATGCACAAGAAAAATGTCAAAAAATTTTCTTTTTTTCAGAAAGAAATATTTCGAAAAATGTTTCTATTAAAAGAAAACTTAACAAAAATGTTTGTCTATTTTTCTATTAAAAGAAAAATTTCTAGAATTAAATTTTAAAATAGCCACATATTTTTTCTATCAAAAGAAAAGTTGCCAGATTTTTTTTGTTTATAAAGGAAAAATTGCCAGTATTTTATTACCAAAAGAAAAATAAGAAAATATTGGTCTTCAAAAGAAAAATAAGGAGTTAATGTTCATTACAGGCCTTATAGTTTTGTAAAAAAAAATATTATTGCCGACTTTATTAAATAAAATAATTCACTTACATTGCCTTCCTTGAGGCAGTAGTAAATAATATTTCATGGAATTAAGATACCAATGTGATAAAAGTTTTTGTATTTTTTCTATCACATCAAATGAAAAATTGACCTAAAACATCCTAGATTACTCTCTGCCGCAGTTTATCATCGCAATTGTAAGCCATACCATTTGTGGCATTCCTTATATGGTTTTTCGATTTCCTCCCCTGTCATGGCCTACTTTTAGGCTTTACCATTAACATTATCTGGAATTTCCCAAGTTTGTTCATTGTGTTTACTTCAATTAATTTGGCAAACAATTTGTGTACGATGCACGCTATTGATCTTTGGCAAGAAAATCTCTCGGTTATCTGAGCAAATAAAAATGAACAAAAACCAATCTGTGGAAAATAGACGAAGAAAAATAACAACAACAACACCGAAACGCAAAACTAATGCCAAACAATTTACAGCAATCCCGGGCTTAATGAACTGTCAAATGTTTTAATGACAGGCTGAGTTTGAGATTGTGATTTTATGAAACCAAACAAATCAATACTCTCCACCTTACTCAGCATTACCGAGGCCCCTATTAATTGGAGATGACTGGCCAGTTATCACAATACTACACAGCTGCTGGCAAGTTGTTATTGTTGGATTTCTGTTTGGCTTTTCCGAAACCAACAGCGCTACATCTCATTCATCATCATGTTTTTATTGTTTTTTTTCTTGGTTTTCGTTGAATTGTGGCAAAGTTGTCTTAATTAAAGTTGGTTGTTTTTAAATATTCTCCGTATCCCTAATACCGCAAACTTCCCCTAAACTTCCCTCTCCCCACCACCACCACTCATCCACTTCAGTTGGACAAGGCTAATGGTTTACACCGGAAACTTAGTTTTGTTGCCGTTGTATTGAGTTTCCGGTTTGTAGCCAAAAAAACAAAATTGTTACTGTGAATGCGGCAGCAACTCCATTAAAATGTTCCATTGTGTTCATTCATGTTCAAATTGTTATTGTTGTTTTCTTTTGGTTGTATGCGTAGAATATAAATAAAATATTTGATATTTCACATGCATTGCCCTCTCGGCCAGCCCTCTCGTTTCTGCTGCCCAAAATATAAGTTTAGTGTGGTCGTCGACATACAAATGATTTTTAGTACAGAGTTACTTTTAGTGGCACAATTAAAAAACATTTACCACTGAAGGCGGCTAAATGGTCGCTGAAAGGAGGGAGGGGCTAACACCAAAAAAAAAAGAGGAAACTGTAAAGATTTGTTGAAGGAATACTATTTTCCAAGAGAATTTTATAACTGCTGTACTAATAATGTATTCTGCCAACTAGGTTAAGGGGTAGTTTTAAAAATGTACTAAAATAATAGGTTGAATTACAGACCCTGTTTTACTTTGCCCCCCTTTAAGAGATCAATAACAAAACCAATTTGTTTACTTAATTAATTGAAGTAAACAATTAATGAAACTTGAGGAATTTTCTAATAAAAGTCTATGGCCGCTTAATCAGCCTTGAAGGTAGGCAATGAAATGTATTTTTCAAAATTCAATGAAATTACACGCGGATGAGAAGGAGCTCTGGGGTCATGTAATAGAAAAGTAGGCGGTGTAATCCGAGCCTCCTGTAGTTGGTTCTTGCATTTGATTTCAAAATAGCCAGAAACTTTCATGGAAACCCCCAAAAGTATGATTTACATTTTTGTATTGAATTAAAAAAACCTTGACATGTTCGACCCCTGACAAGGCTCTGACTATCCACCTGAAATTAATTTCACATTTGGGCAAATACATTAATTACAAATTATGCAAATCATAATGGATTTTATAATCAATAAACGGTATTGTTGTATTGTTTTAAGCAGTTTGTTGTGGTTGTTGTTTTCTGGTTTTTTTTTTGTTTTATTGCTGCGCTGCTGCTGTTATTCACTTCTTTTTCCTGTGCATTTTGCCATAATTTACTTTTTCGGCATTTCAAGGTAACCCAGCAGCTTACACATTTTTAATTAAAAACAAATTAGCCATTTTTTTTTGTGGTTGTGACCTCTGGCCCACCGCAACCGCCGCAAATGATGTGCAGGACATTCGACAATTTGCGTAATAAATAATTCGCTATTGAGCAAAAGTGGGGCATACTTCGAAGGGGCGGCCAGCATAAGTAAAAGTTGAGGCCTACTTCAAGGCTTCCGCTTTTTTTGCGGTTTTAAGGCACACGCCTTAAAACTTTCACTGTTTTTTTTTCAGTTTCCACAATACCCCGGCCAGCTTAAAGATTAATATTTTTCAAAATTGTTCACAATATTGTAGTACCGTGTTGCAGTGAACAAAACAAAAATTGATAAAAAACGGCAAATACACAAACATCAGTGAAATGTATAAACATGTACGATATATTGTCGGCTGAAATGCAGAATAATACAACAATACTTTTTAGTACATCTAAGTCTGATGACACAAATTACAAATTACAGAAAAGTAACATTAATTTCATTGCCAGTAAGATTCGAACACTTACTCTTAATAACTTATAGATTTAGTACAACTTGTCCTGGGAATGATTATTTCCAAACTATTCCGATTTCATTATTGCCCGTTGTTGAAGCAGGAGACAACCGAACACCATGGACTTGCCGAGAACAGGAACCAAGAATCCTAGTATGCATTTTTATGTTTAGTTTCCTCGGCTGTGGTAATGAGAACTTTTAGTCAACTATGTCCTGGTAAATATGACAACAGTATTTTTAGTACCAACACTGCAAATCTCAGCTGATAAAGGCAACTGGTAGTGAAAAATGTTTAGTTGTGTCGGCTGTGGTAATGAGAACTTTTAGTACAATATGTCCTTGGAAATATTACAAAGAATTTTTTTTAGTACCAACACTGTAAATCTCTGTTGATAAAGGCAACTGCTAGTGATAGCTTTCTTGGTACGGGGTGGATCTGTTATAGCTGGCAATGGGTAGATTTCGAACAAAAATTACACTTTACGCTGTTTAGAAAAGACCTATGGCAATGTCCAATGACATTTTTAGAACTCAATTCTTGGGATAGTAATGCTTACAGTACTACTCGCCAAAGAACATAGTTTGCACACTTAACCATGCTGGAGGGTAGATTTAGGACTCAATCAAATTCTAAAAGTAGGATTACGTACTAAATGTATTTGAAGGTACTAATATTACTTATGTGTACTAAAAGTAACATTACGTACTAAAAGTCGAATTGGGTAATAAAAGTACCATTTGGTACTAAAAGTACCATTTGGTAATAAGTACCATTTGGTAATAAGTACCATTTGGTATAAGTACCATTCGGTGCTAAAAGTACCATTTGTTACTAAAAGTACCATTTGTTACTAAAAGTACCATTTGTTACTAAAAGTACCATTTGTTACTAAAAGTACCATTTGTTACTAAAAGTACCATTTGTTACTAAAAGTACCATTTGTTACTAAAAGTATCATTTGGTAGTAAAGGTACCATTTGGTACTAAAAGTACCATTTGGTTATTTTTTTTTTTTTTTTTGAAGGGGATGCCCCCTATAAATGCAATGCATTGTGTTAGCGGAAGGAAATTAGGGTATCGGAAGGAGGAAAGAGGGAGTAGTGTTTGTTGACATTTGTTTTAAATTTCTGAATGTCACAACTGGCAGGAAATACATTTGCTGGAAGATTATTCCACATACGAAAAGTACCATTTGGTAATAAGTACCATTTGGTGCTAAAAGTACCATTTGTTACTAAAAGTACCATTTGGTAGTAAAGGTACCATTTGGTACTAAAAGTACCATTTGGTTATAAGCACTATTTGATACTAAAAGTACCATTTGGTACCTTATTTACTAAATTCAATATTTAGTACTAAATTCAGTATTTAGTACTAAATTCAATATTTAATATTGAATTCAATATTTAGTACAAAATGGAATATTTAGAAATGGACGTAGTATTCTGTGTGGAACGTACTATTAAGTATTAGTACTAAATTCTATATTTAGCACAAAATGGAAATATTTATATTTGAACTTAGCATTTACTTGTAAATATAATATTCGCTACTAAACGTCATAAGCAGTTAGTAATTAGTACTAAGGCGTAGTTTTAGTACTAAAAGTACCCATTAGAGCTAAAAGTATCTCACGTTACTAAATAAGTCAGTCCAATTCGCTATTGGTGTAACAATTTAGGTTCAATCTTGCACTTATCACTAAAAGAGTTAAATACCAGAAATACTCTTTAGTACTAAATGTACCAAATGTACCATAATATGTATGGCTAAAAGTATGCCCGTCCAATTGGTAATGTTTGGCAATCTTTTATGTTGAAAGTTTCAGTTAGTACTAAAAGAAACAAATATTAGATATTCTATTAACCCATTGATGACCTAGACATTTTTTATAAAAAAGTTTTATATTTTATAAAAAAAGGCTCCTGAGTTCGAATCCGTTGAGATTTTTAACTTAACAAATCCTTTTATCGGTGCCATATGGCATCGCTGGCTATGAATTGGTTAATACTGGAAATAACAACTAGAGCTATCAGCATCTTCTGGTGCTAAAACTGTCAGAGCAATTTGATACCTTTTTGCAAGTTTTTGTGTTGAATATTTCACTTAATACTAAAAACCAAATTTAGTACTTAAAATAATCCATATTATCCTTGTTCAGTAGCGCTTTTAGTATACAGAGCTTTTAGTACTACGGAACATAGGGATGTAAGCACATTTATTATCTATTTACCACAGTGAAATATTCCTTTACTAGACTTTTTATGATAAATAGTAATTTTTAGTACAAACAAATTATTTTAGTCCTTTGCAAGTGAGTCTCTGGAATAATCTGAACTTGTTAAATATATTTTAGCTATATTTTCGCTTTGGACAATGAATACTTTTAGTATACATTGACATGGTAAAATGTACTAAAATTATCCGTGTGTATGGAAATACCTTTGTAGATTCATATTAACTTCATCCTACATCACCATGGTGTGGGATATTTTTAGTACACATAACATATATTCAAGGTAAAGTGTCTGGAAATTAATATTTATAATACCTTTGTAGATTCATATTAACTTCATCCTACATCACCATGGTGTGGGATATTTTTAGTACACATAACATATATTCAAGGTAAAGTGTCTGGAAATTAATATTTATAAATCGAACAACTGATTTTCCATCTTCCTATAGTGTTACGATGTTTTGCATTTCACCTGTTTATAGAGGTGTATATGTATGTGTTTGCATGACGTTTATGACTTTCTGACATTATTTCTTTTTTTTTTCATTTTTGCATTCGCCGTTCGTAAAGTACATAGCAGCAGTAGAATGTCAAAAAATCATATGTACAGAAATGACTGAACATACACAAAGCACAAAAATATTATACGAGTACACAATTCCACAACTCTCTCACACACACATATAGTGTAGGGATCCACACAGTTGTGTGTAAAATAACCCATGCATATGTATAGATTGTATACACGCGTATGTGTGTTTATGATGTTTGGCTAAATATTACAAAGAACCTGGACTGACTGACTCAGCGAGTGACAGAGAGCAGTAGGAGCAGCCAGCTACCAGCGAGTTGTTCGTCGTAGTAAAAGCAGTAGTAGCAACAGCAGCTCAAAAATGTGCATTGAATTATTTATGACAAAAAAAAAGCAGCAACAGACAAACACACAAGCAGAAGAGTGCCTACAGTAGAATGGGTCGAACTATGAAATAATCAGGGTTTTTTCTTTTTCAAAAGAACCAGAAAAGGGGGAGCATTTATTTTAAAAAACGAACTTTGGAGTTCCCTCTTCTACTTTCCTTAGAATTTTTTGTATCTCCTTTTCTTTGACCCTATCTAATAGAAATCCTATAGAGACGCCGAGTGCCTACATTAGAATGGGTCGAACTATAACATAATCAGAAGTATGCAAGGTTTTTTTCCTTTTCAAAAGTACCAGAAGGTAGCATTTATTTTAAAAAACAAACTTCGGACTTCACTCTTCCACTTTCCATAGCATTTTTTTTATATCCTTTTCTTTGACCCTATCTAATACAAATTCTATAGAGACACCGAGTGAACTTAATAGTTTTTTGTGTACTTGTGTGTGTTGTGAATATCAGCTGAACTGTAAAAGTATGAATTTCATGTTAGACGTGGTCCGTTGTGCGGGTCCTGGTGCTGGTGGTGGCTGGCACCACCCTCAGCAACAGACAACGCCTTTTTCGCCTCGCCAAAAACCAGCATATCCCTGCAAATGATGGTGTTCAACCTGATATATGCAAAGCATTCGCATTTGTTTTCATTTCGTTAACATAAAAGGAAACAAAATATATTTCTGTTTTCATGGCATACTTAAAAGGACAAAACAATTATGAAAATTGTTGCATAGTTTTTTTTTTTTTGTTAGTTTTTTTTTGGCAAAGTACAGCATACTTCAGGGGTGGTCATGTAGTTTTAAAATGACAACAGTAAAATGTATTATAAACGCCCTTCAAGATATTACAATTTGTAGCCTTAAGGACTATGAAAAATAATCATTGCATACTTTGGGGAGCATAAACTTCACTTGAAATATTAAAAATGCACAAATTACATTTAGAGACGTCGAGGCAGATATACTACAAATCAACATGAAAATGTGTTCCAGGCGAGTTCTTGGCTACTTGCTTAATTTTACGGCATACTTTTAGGCCTTAATTCCAAGAATTTCTCTGTTTTTTTCTAGAGCCTACTTTGAGTGTCTTTCATACACAAACATTTAATTGCCCATTGTTATGTCAACGGTTTTGCAAATAATTCAAATTTTTGTAGCATACTTTCAAGGGCTATTGTCCGGCCGACAACAAAAGATAGAACACAAAAACTAAGTCAAGTGTGCTGCAACATTTGAGAGACAACAAAGAGTGCTCTCCAGTGTAGTTTGTTTTGGCCGAACCGATGAGTGGCATAATTTCTCCAAAACAAACTTGCAGAAAAATTCCTTGAAAGCGTCAAATATATTTTTTTTAGATAATTTTGTAAAGTGAAAATCTCGCTGGCGAAATAATTGAAATATACAAAACTCTTTTTGGCTTATGTTCACAGTTGAAAGCCCTTCAACAAGTCTTACACTGTGGAAAAAAAACCTTAGATTACAGACGACTTCACAAAGACAGTTCAGAATTTATTTTTAAATTTGTTTATTCCTTTTCCATAGCAACAGAAAAACTAAAATTGTCCACATTCATAAAGTGAAAAAAGAAAAAAAACCTAAAGCACACATTGAGGGTTTAAATCTCGCCAGTTTATGTGATGTGCCATTTTTAGTGGATTAAACCGAATTGTTATGCAAACAAATTTCTGTTGGCATATAAACCCTTTTTGTTTATTTGATTTCCACCAAAAACAGAAATTTTAATTAAACGTGATATGTGGCATATTTGGGGGCATTTAGCAAATCCGGCTAGCTTAACATAGCCACACACACATACATATGCATATAAGTCACGGGCGACAACCGCAAATTGCGAATGAATTCAACCGCCATAAGAACATTAATTAATGGCGGCAGCGAATTGTTTTAATGCCGCAAAATGTCTGTGTGCGTGCGTGTGTTACGAGTTTTGACCAATTGAAAACAACACCACGGAGAGAAATTAGAAATTAAAGCATACGTTAAGGCTTATAGGGTCACAAATTAAATGCAGGCAAATGACAACAATGCCGATTTGAAGTTCGGAAATATTTCAAATGGTTTATGGTTTGTAATATTTTAATAAATTGCCCTGTGACATTGTATGGAAGATAAATTGGAAATTAAAGCATGCGGTAAGGCGTCGAACATTAAAGCATACATCAAGACACATAGGGCCACAAATTAGCTGCACAATTAAAGTTTGGGAATATTTCGATGATTCCCTTTTAGATTCCCATTCTAAATTGCAGAAGTTGAAAATCAAAGCATACTTTACGGCTTCGAAAACTAAAGCATACCCAATTTGTATAAGATCCCACAATTATACGTAAATTATAGAAATATTTCAAAGGTTTTCATTTCCAAACATCATTCTAAATTGCAGAAGTTGAAAATCAAAGCATACTTTATGGCTTCGAAAACTATAGCATATCCAACGGTGTATGATGTTCCAAAATTCTGCGCACACTCACCAATTTCTATGGTTTTTCTTCTAAAATTTTGCTAAATTTCCCTCTGACCTCTGTTATTCAAACAACTTGAAAATTATAGCATACCTTAGGGCTTTTAAAATGAAATCCCCAATTAAAGCACTAGCTAAGGCTGGCAAGATAACAAATTCGAAATGAAAACATGACTTTGCCGAAGTCCCTAATACCCCGTCAAATTGACGTAAGCCTTAAAGTATGCTATACCAAACAAATCACAATTAAAAGCTATTTCATGTTGTGTCAGTCAAAATGTTGTTGGCCAACAACAGAAAACAAACAACAAAAATTCGACAAATTATTTTCTTTCTATTTGCAAAAGTACTTCAACATAGACAGAGCATATTTTCCGGCTGGAAACGAAACAAAATCATGGCCCCCGTTAAATAATTACTTTGAAATGTATGCATGTGTGTGCTTGTAAAACATGTCAACTCTGCCTGCCTGGAAATCCACAAAAAAAAAAGAAAATAATTCTTAAGATTTGACATGAGCTGTGCTGTAACAAAAAAAAAAAACAAAAAAAAAAGTTTCGACGTCATAAAAAAATAACAAGAATTATTGTCAAAAATTATAATTGAGTTGTTGGAATTCACAAATGTTGCCATATTTTCGGTGTGCTGGGTCTTTTCGAACACATGTTGCCCCATGCATTTTGGCAAGACAAAAAACACAGGCCAGAAGTCTCTTGGCTTTGTTAAAGGTTATCATTAAGAAAAAAGTTGCTTAATACGTGTGTCTGTGGGTGTAAGGGAGAGCGCGCGTGTTTGCCGGAAAACGGAAGTCAATTTACATTTAAAGAGTATTCAAGACTTAATTACATTGCTGTTGTTTCTTTACAAAAAGTTGGTGTTACCCGCAACAGCCAACAGAGAGCCAGAGTGGGAGAGAGAGCGACCTCAAAAGGAAACGATGAACAATTACTTTTCGCCGAAAATTTCTTGTGATTTTACCAACTCCCATCACCGCTTGGTCCGCTTAATTAGCGTGCTGCCATGTGCTGCCATCCAAGTGAAAATTAATTTGAAATTTTTAAATAATTGTTGGTGAAAGCCTAAAACTAGGCTTCACAATTTTATTCATAAGCATGAGTGGTTGGAGAGGAGCAGCTGGCTTCCACTAATAATCCCTTTTTTTGCCCTTGCGCCATTTTTACACTCATTAAAGTAGCTAATTTTAATGCTGGCATTTTTATTAACTGAAAAATAGCAATCAATTTGTGTTAGGTGAAAGCTTTTTCACTTCTCCTTAGTTTATTTTCATTTCTTCGTGGAAATTATAAAATATTTAAAAAGCCAAATGTAGGCAATATTTTCTAATCGCCATTAACCATCTGAAGGGCTTCCATGAAAAATGCCATAAAGGCTTTCCAAAGAAACCATTTCGCTAAATGCGAATGAATTATTTGCAAGCGATGAGGAGACCACTCCATCAAATACAACACAATTGTCAGACGAAAGAAATGAGTCCTTGAAGAGTTGGTACTAAAAGTAAACCTATTAAAGGTTAAAATTATTACAACTATTTTTTAAGATTATTATTTGCTTTAAAGTGGTTCTAAGGGAGCAGTTGTACAAAAAATATGAAAAGGATGTAGGGATACTGAAACTTTACTTTCACTATAGGAAAAAATGACCCTGAGGTTTGTACGGGTAGTAAAAGTTCTCTATGCCAAAGGACAGTACAGGAATACCTTGTCAATCGGTTCCAACATTTTTCTATTTGAAACCGGACTAATCGAGGCATTCGGGCCCTATGCGCCTATTTATAGGCCCCATACCTCTATGAAGGAAAAGGCATGATAATGATATTCGTGTAAAAAAAACCATAATTTCTTTTTCTGATTTTCAATGAAAAAAAATTATTAAAAAAAAATAATATTTTGAAATTTTAATTTTATTATTTTTTTAGAACAAATTTTTTTTCTTTAAAATTTTAAAACCCTAGAAAAGAGCAGTTGTACTGTTTGAAGCACTACTAAACGAGGTATTCCCATCCCTTCTAACAAAGTAAACTTTGAGGATAATATTTGAGAGTGTACTAGAAATGTACTTTCTAAAAAAAAAGAACACAATGTCGACTTTTCCAAAAATTCTTTGACTAAATGAAAGTTGTAAAACTAAGTTTGCCTGATCCAAGGAGGGTAAGTGTACTAAAAGTTTCCAAGGAAATGTGTACAAAAACATAACATTCCCCATGGAAAGTGCACTTTTATTATGAGAAAGTAATACAAGTACTAAAGTACCAAGTAATATAAAAATATCCTGTACTAAAAGTGTCCTGTAATCTCTAATAGAAGTGATATGTACTAAAAGAAAGCCCTATTAGAATTTCTCTGTACTAAAAGTTATCTCTAATAGAATTGCACGGTACTAAAAATATACTTCGCTAATAGTACCGCCTCAAAAAAACATTTCGGAACTAAAAGTAAACTCTAATCGAATAGCACTGTACTAAAACTATAACTCACTAATAGTTCTCCGCAAAAAAAACATTTCGGAACTAAAAGTACATACAAATGTTCTAAAAATGCTCTGGACTAAAAGGAATATGTACTAAAAGTGTCACGTACTAAAAATACCCTGTAATAACAGTTCACATGGTAAAACTACCAAACAGTTCAAGTACTAAAAATGTTCTCGTCAAAAACGACCAAGTTCTAAAAGTGTCCTGCACTAAAAGAAGCCTTGTACTAAACTAGCGTATATTAATAGTAACGTGATTTTTAATTAATATGTACAAAACTTTCCGTTGACCACCATAGCGAACCTGTACTAAATGTTGAATGAACTAAAACTAACCTGAACAAAAACAACCATGGTCCACAACAACCATGTAATAAAAGCACCTTATAGTCAAGTAGTCATACCATCAATACCGAAAACAGAAATGCACTAAGAAACCCAGACATGCACTAAGAGTATTCTGTACTAACAGTGGCTAGTACTACAATTTGTCTGTCTGAACATTACCCAGCACAAATGGATCAAAAGTTTTCGTTTGTAAAAGTTCTCAGTAAAAACAATATTCCCAGTACTAACAATTTTCAGTACTAAAAATTGACAGTACTAAAAAAATTAGTACTAAAAATTTTCAGTACTAAAAATGTACAGTACTAAACATTTTCAGTACTACAAATTTCAGTTCATAAAGTTGTTAGTACTAAAAGTTCAAAGTACTAAAAGTTGGCTATGCCAAATGTTCCTGCACTAACAGTACCATGTACTGAATGTTCCAAGTACTAGAAGTCCCAGTAGAAAAAAATCCAGGACTTAAATATATTTTACAGTGTACTCTCTCTTTGCGGACACCTCTCATAAACGGACACGTTTTTCGATACCAATACGCTTCAGTCCTCTTGTGTACTTCCCTCATAAATTCTCAGTCCCTTAGATGTCCTCTTATGAGAGTAACTGATTTTAAAACATTTTATAGCTTCTCCTCAAGAAATACAATTTCCCAAAAATACTTCCTCATATACTAGAGTCCACATAAGTCCACTGTACGAAAATGTTACATTGCCATTGACAAAGTTATTATAACTCCAAGTGTACTAAAATATTACACTGCAAAATTATCGTGTTAATTAACTCTTGTCGACATAAAACAACAATGTTGCCCCGACATAAATGATGGATTGTCGAATATTTAATGTTTTAATTTCTTTATCTTGCGCATAAGAAAATTCTCGTTAAGGAATGACCACCGTTGTCTGTATGCGAGTTTAGTGGAACGGTGGGGGGATTAGCATCCAACATGTTCGCATCGGAAAAGAATTCAATGTGATTGACACTTGTATTAAAAGGCTGCACATTATTTATGCTCGGCAACTAATTAATTTCAGGCAAACTCCATGGCAAATGCCACAAGCACACGTACCTAGATCTTATACAGGGAATTAAACGTTTCCTCTCCCCCCCCCTCCGTTTGATCTCATCAACATAAACAACAATAAATAAGTTAGCAAGAGCTTAAACAAGGAGGAGAAAGAAAAAAGTAAACAAATTGCAAATAAATGAAATTTAATTATATAACATAATAAATGATATTATAATAAACCGCACGTTTCGCGAGCGCCCAAAACTATGCAGCAGTATTTAATACGCCACCCTAAAGTCCATGACATGACACGGCAAACTGTATTATTTACACTATCAATTAATTAGCCCACTATGGCTGTTTAACAAACACCATCAAAGCTTCTACACCAACTCGTTGATCCCTAAAATATGCAACACATTTTTGTTTGCGGCGTATACTGAATGTTGTGCTCTCTCTCTTTTCATTTCCAGATGAGTTCTGCGAAGAATATCCGCATAATTTGATGCCAACGCCGGGTTATTGGATTGAGTGTTCGCGGCAGAAAATCACTTTGCCGCCCTCCCACACGATATGGGATGAAAGCGACTCGGAGCATGAGGACATTAGAGGCGGCAACACGAGTGATGCCTATTTGGAGCGTGAATGCAGTGATCTGTATGAGGATGATGAGGATTCCGAAGCGACGCCCAGGTATTTTCCCTCAGCACTTCCCAAACATTTTCCTGTCTAGTTTTTTTTTTCCTTTTGGTTTACGTTCGTTATTCATGCAGAGTTTTTTGTTTGTTGTTTTGGTTTGCGCATGCGTCTGGCATTACATTAAAGTTGCTTCATTTCCATTTCACGGTGCATAATGTGTACTAAAACTACAATATCCACAAGGAGAGTGTTAAAAGTTAGAAAGAGAGCTCTAAATCTTCCATGAAAATGTTTTACTAAACGCACATTTTTAAAATCAAGTTGTACTAAAAGTCTTTTAAAAAAAGTGGCGTAGAAGAAAAATTTCAAAGAAATCATTTATTTAGGAAATTTTTACTTAAATTAAAAAATAGAGATCACTCAACCTTTTACAAAATAAGTGTTGTACTAAATTGAAATAAAGGTTTACTAAAATTGAAGTTCTGGATGAAAAAATTTCCAAAAACAACGTGTACTAAGTACAAAAACAATTCCAATGAGAAAGATTTCTTTGAGAAAATTGTAATAAGTAGAAAAGTGTTTTCAAAAAGTATTTTTTCTATTCCATTTCACTCAGAAAACTTTACAAAAGGACACTTTTTTTGAAGAAAGTATTGTAAAATAACCGTTTCCCTGAAGAAAGTGTACTAAATTGTCCCTAAAGATAGAGCAATTCTTCCAGGCAACATGTAGTAAAATTCCACAAAGACTTTGTACTAAAAGTATTCGTTTCAAAAAGATATTTGCAATTTTCCAAATTGAACTTGTACTAAACGGTGAACGTACTTCATGAATGCGGTCTCGAAGTATAAATTTCACAGAAAACGTATACTAAAAGAACCATTTTCCTAGGGAAAGTGTTTTAGTACATGTTTTTTTTTAGGAAATGTGATCTAAATTATCAATTTCCCTAAGGAAATTGAACAAGAGGAATAAATTCTTTAAGGATGGTGTACTAAAAGCTAAATTTTCTGAAGGAAAGTGTACTAAAAGTGAAAATCCGCTAATGAAAGTGTACTAAAAGGACAATTTCTTTACGGAATATGTACTCAACGAACAGTTTCATCCGCTAAGGAAAGTGTACTAAAAGCACAATTTTAATAGGAAAAGAATTTCTTTAAAAAATTGGTACTAAAAATATAATTTACCAGTTCAAATCTACAAACAGTGCAATTTCCCTAAGGAAACTGTACTAAAAGAACCGTTTCTCTGACGATGGAGTACTAAAAGAACAATTCAAATAATAAATTTCTATGGAAGAGGGAATACTAAAAGAAAAATTTTACTAAAAATTTAGTTTTCTTCAAAAAAAAACACTTTTCTATAAGCAGAATTTCCTGTACTAAAACTCCCATTTTCTGACAGAAGACAATTCTTCAACTTTGAAGGAATAAAAAACATCTCCTGCACGGCGTTGGGTATACCAAAAAAATGTACTAAAAATACCCTTTCGCAACTACAATGTGTCCTTTGCTTACAAAGAGTGTCCAAATAATGTTCTCTCCTCGTGAATGCTTTAGAAAACACACAATTTACTAAATGTAGACTTTTCTTAAAAAGGACTCTCTTCTGCAGGAACCGTAACTACATCCCTTCCCACAGGAATATGTACTAAATGCCCTGTTTATGCAGTGTACTCTTTCCTAACGGACACCTTTTTCAGCAGCAATCCGCTTCAGTCCTCTCCCATAAGCGGACAGCTCTCAATCCAAAGGAAATCTAATTTAAAAAAAAAAATATTTTTCTAAATAAACTTTTTCCAATAGAACATGGAACGAAATGCTAAATGAATTGCTTAGGCTAAAAACCTTTTTGGAGAAGTCTTTGCAAAGGGAAAATTAGTTTTTTTTTTAGTTAAGAACATTAATTGAGACCTCCTCCCCGTTTCCGTTTCCATTTCATATCCATTTAATGCCATCCATCTGTCCATCATGTCCATGTTTTCGGTTTCGCCTCCGTTTTGTTGCATTTTGATGCGAATATTTAAGTCCTAGGAAAAAGACGACCATCGAGGAACAATGGGAACAAAATGGCGCCTTCGAGCTCATCTCCGTGGAACAGGAGACCTATGAGAAGTATTTCTTTGGCCATGAGCACTGGAACTATTTTACCAGCGACGAGGATCTGGGTCCGGTGATTTTGTCAATAAAACAGGAGACCCTCAATGGACGCGATCAGTTTCGGATATTGGTGCGAGCGGGCTCGTATACGGTGCATGGTCTCATACCCGCCTCCTGTGTATTTGCTGATAGGTAAGGACTCCACCCGTCGCCGACATTCCGTCAATCTGACTGACTGTGATTTCATTGCAGATATAATCGAGAAGAAGTAGTTAGATCTCTAGGCAAAGAAGTTAATTTAAATCCCCCACTGACACTGGGTCAGTTGCCGGACACACCCGAAGAATTGCTGAAATTAGATCAAGTCCGTACAAGATTAACGCATTTGAAAGCTTTTGTTCTAATCGTTTTTCCTCTTTTTCTCTTAGGTTTTTATAAAATCCGAATTAAAAGTAGGTGTTATCTATGTTAAGGAGGATCAATACACGGAAGAGCAAATATTAGACAATAATGAAAATTCATTGCTCTTCGATGAATTCCTAACCCTCTTGGGCGATCGTGTACGCCTGAAGGGGTTCGATAAATATAAAGGTGGCCTTGATACAGTACATGATTTAACAGGTACGGCTTGGGAATTGCACTCTTCTCCATCTCTCTCTCTCTCTCTCGCTTAGCCTTTTACTAATATATATTTCTTGTAACATCGCTCTAGGACTGTATTCTGTATATACGAATTGGCGTAATATAGAGATCATGTTCCATGTCTCTACACTATTGCCTTATGAGCGACATGATCCTCAAAAGCTGCAGCGGAAACGTCACATAGGCAATGATATTGTCTGTGTGGTCTTTCTGGAGGCAGATAATACCCGCTTTAGTCCGGCCTGTATAAAAAGTCATTTTTTGCATACATTTATATTGGTAAGTCGTCTCAACCTTTGGCCGTTCGAATCTTAGACAAATTGTAATTCCTTTTGTTTCCGTTTCCTCCCTCTCTTTTTGTGATCCACAAAGGTACGAGTCTCAGCTAGGATAAAGCACAAGCCTACCCGGTACGAAGTGTCGGTGGTGACGAGAGATGAAGTGGGTGCCTATAAGCCATATTTGTGGGAGCAATCGGTGTTTGAGAAAGGACCAATGTGCAGGTAAGACTAAGACAATGAATGTACTAAAAAAAACCAATTACAATTTATGAAAAAAAATTATTTTCCTAAAATGAAATAAAAATTAAAATTATTTTCACATAAAAGAAAATGTGTTGCGAAACACATCTTATTTTGAGGATAATATTTTTAGCAGTACTAAAAAGAATTTGTAGTACTAAGTGTACTAAAAGTAAAATTTCCCAACGAAATGTTTACTAAAAATATTAAATATGCCAAAACTGGCATTTATGTAGTACTATTGGTGGTACTAAAAATAGTTGTTCCAAAAGGCAAATGTACTAAAAAGAGTCCTGACGGAATGTTTACTAAATCGATAAAATGTGCCTTCAACCGTCTTCCTTTAAGGCAAATTCTATTGAATTCTATAAGTTAGTACTAAAAATACTTTTTTTTCTAATGTTAAGTGTGTTAAAAGTAAAAAACTTTCAAAGGAATGTTTACAAAAAGTATTAAATGCGACCAAAGTAGTTTTAGTATTTTTTCGTAGTACTAAAAATAGTTTAGTACTAAAAATATTTTTAGTACTAAATGACAAATTTTCCACATCACCGTTTACTAAACAGATAAAATATGCCGAAAGTCATCTTTCATTAAAGTAACTACTTACTATTAAAATCTTTTAGTACTACTAAAAGTAGGTTTTCCTTTTTCCTGCATGCATATTTACTGAAAGTACCTTTTCCTACAGGGAAGTGTACAATTTGGTAGAGAAAAGTGTATTAAAGTGTACTTTTCTAAAAACAATAGAGTTTTAGTACACTCAACATTTGGAAAATATAAATACATAAACATTGGAAAAGTATACTAAAATATAATAAGGAAAATTTTTACTAGGAAATTTTTTATGAAAAGGGTAAATTTTTTTTCTTTTGGAAAAGTCTTGTAAATGCACACTTTGACCAAGTGTACTAAAAAATTAATTTTGTGTAAAATTTACTAAATATACTAAACATTTTGTTATTTTGAAAGTGACCCTTGATCGAAGAAATTTTAATTTTCTCTAAAGGAAATTGTACTAAACAACAAATAGAAATGTACTAAACATTGATATCGTAAGGAATATTAATATTATAATTAATACAATAGCTTTTTCACAATTTGTGTACTAAAAGGTACAAATTGCTGTGCTTATGTTTGAAAATAACTTGTTAAAACAATTAAAGTTCCTAATGAAAACAGATGTGTACTAAAAGGTAAAAATCGCTGTGCGTAATTTTGAAAATAACCTGTAACGAATTTATATTTCCTACTGAAAAGAGATGTGTACTAAAAGGTAAAAATCGCTGTACGTATTTTTGAAAATAACCAGTTCAAAAATTAAAGTTCCTAATTTTGAAAATAAATAATAAATAAATTAAATTTCCTAATGAAAAGAGATGTGTACTAAAAGGCAAAAATTGCTGTAAAGTAACCACTTAACATTCTGCTAGCCTTTAACATGACACATTTTCATTTGAAACTAAAAAATAATCGGTTTTCCTTTGTTCCAGAGAATGGCTACTTACGAAAATCGTAAATGGTGAACGTGCCTCATATTCGGCGCCGAAATTCGCCCGCATGCAGGAGCGTACACGCTCCCAAATGCTGGAGGATTTGGTAATGAATTTATCCAATCACGCTGAGACCGGACAAATACCCAAGCCCTATCGACGCGGCTCATGGCGGCCAATTGGTGAGGAAGAATATAGAAAAATGTTGCATGCAAGAGTATTAGCCAATAATGCGCCAATCACACCTCTCTCGTCATCGTTGGACGTTGATGTGTGCTGTGTGCTACTCTGTGTTAAGCATAGTATGTAGTTTGGGAGTGAGACCTATCGTTATTTAAGTAGTACTAAAGTAATTCCACCACCACCACCCCCACCCTCGTAGCCCTCTGTTCACCCTTTGTGTGTGTGTTAAGAATATTGATTTACCAAAAGCCAGCCTCTCCAGCAAAATATCGCCGTCCAAAAAAAAAAAAAACCCAAAAGCTTTTTAACCCTTTAAAAACCCATTAGGCTTTTGTTAACACTCTTATCATGGCAATAAACATAAAAGGAGAAATATCGTTACTTTGGCCCATTACCATTTTGCGATATAATCATCAACGGGGCATGATTTCGTTTTTATTAAGCTCTTTTCCATTCAAGTCCTCGGCCCACTGCCCCTCTGCTTGTGCTTTGCTTTCTGTTGTTTGTTTCTTACTTTTGGGCTCATGCAAATGTCCAAATCGAAATGAGTTAACACCACTCCACTCCCACATGTGTGGTGTCTGTCTGTATGTTTTTTGTTCTCTTCTTTTTTTTTTTTGGACAAAAAATCCTAACCTCTGATGCTTTCCTTTTACCGAAAAAGAAAACATGGCCACAATAGAGAAGGCTGCTCTGCTCCGCCACCCTTTAATGTTTCACGATAAATGTCTTAAAATTTATGCTACTTTGGTGAAAATAAATCCAATCACATGTCAATGTGATTAATGGCTCCGAGTGTCGCAACGGAACAGTGGGAGAACCGATAGAGGTGGAGAATGATGACGGTGATGACGACAGCGACAACATAAAGATGGTGTTGTTAAGACAACCTTTTTTTTTGTTTTTGGCCAAAAACACATACACTCACATGTTCACGTATGTGCTTTTGTCTGACTGCAGTGCATGATTTTATATCCCTTTCAACGCCTTAATGTTATGTTGTTAATCTTCTTCTATAATAAATGATTGCCAGCGAGCTTTTTTTGTTCGGCCACATATATCAAATGCCACTGCCATGGTTATCAATGCCACTCTAAGTAAGGGTAACATAGATCTTCCTTCGTCCCTCACTCCTACACATTGTTTTTTTTTCTATCTGCAGCATTTGTTCGGTGTAGGGGATGTGTAACAACTTCCGGCTGACAAACAACCAGAAAAGGAAACACTGGGAATTTGTTAAACAATCCATCGATTTGCCCAATTGGCAAATGTTGGCAAAATACAGGAATATTTGCTGGAGACAAGTAGCGTGGGTGTCCTTTCATTAAATTAAAAGCATAAATTCGTTTGGAGAATTTGCCACCAAGATAAAACCATATGTAAAATTTGTTGTTTTGTTTTTTTTTATTAATGGAGTCGTTAACTCTAGGAAAAGAAATGAAAGCTATCGCCTGAAATGGATCCTTGGGGAAATAATGTAATAACAGGGAAAAGGGTTTTTATGAAAATTAAATTCATCCAAAATGATAGAAGAGAATATGCGGAATTACTTGCTGTTAAAAAGGTAGGATGTACTAAAAATACTCCCTTAACAATTGTACAAGGCATGTATGTATGTGGGATTAAAACGATTTAGTACTAAAAATAAGAGGTAGCAATGAAAATGATACTTGAGTCAAGGATATTAAAAAGAAAATAGCAGAAACACGTTAATTCGGGAGAATTGCAGTCATACAATTTTCTTAAGATGTGTAGGAAAATAGAACAGAGCTAAATGTCTCCCATTAATGCTTAAGCAGATGGCAAAGAAATATAGACAAATATAAAAACTGAAAAACATTATGAAAAGAGTGTAGGGAAATGATGTCACATTTAGTACTAAAAATACAATTTTCATAAGATTTGTGCGAAAATAGAACAGAGCAAAACGCCCTTAAATGTTAAGCAAAATGAACAGAAATATAGAAAAATATAAAAATTCTAGGAAAAAAAGTACATTTAGTACTAAAAATAGAGCAAAAGCAAAATGAAAAGAAATATAAAAAATATATACAAATTCTATGAAAAGAGTGTAGGAAAATGATGTCCCATTAAAAGACATTTAGTACTAAAAATAGAACAAAACGTCTAACATTAAGCAAAATGAAAAGAAATATATAAAAATATAAAAATTCTATGAAAAGAGTGTAGGAAAATTATATCCCATTAAAAGACATTTAGTACTAAAAATAGAGCAAAACGAAAAGAAATATAGAAAAATATAAAAATTCTATGAAAAGAGTGATAATTTTTTAATTTTTATTTTTATTTTATTTTTTGAAATTCATACCTTTACTCAATTGCGAATAAAAGCGAAACGCGTGCATCGATTTTCATGATCTTTGTCTCATTTTGCTCATAGGTTATGTGACTTTGCGAAAAAGTAACTACACTTGAAACTTATTTCCGTTTTGTATTTTTTATGAATTTAAAAAAAAATAAAAAAAAAAATGTTCTTCATTTTTTATTGGAAACTTATTTTTAACTTGGAAACTGTTGCTTGTATAGGAAAACAATATATGAACAGATTAAGGGAATTGTAATTCTTATTTTTTAAAATTTATTTCAACTAAATCGGGCTAGTGGTTGTCGAGCTATGTCAAACAACAGGGCCTAAAACGTGATAAATTCCCCTATACGGTAGTACTAACTTTTAATCGATATTAAAAATATTTCGGCAGGTAAGAAGACAAAACGAATGATGCAGAAATTATTCTTTTTGGGTATAATTTCACATACTGTTCTCAGAATTGAGTTGGCAAATCATGTGTTGTACTGTGTTAAAAGACACTTAGTACTAAAAATAGAGCAAAACGTCTGCCATTAAGCTGGATTAAACCAAAACGATTGCCAATTAAAATTCAAAACTTCAAACTGCTCTCCTGAAAAAAAAATATAGGCTGCTATAACTTGTGGCCACCCATTTATATTTACCAGGGATGTACTAAAAAAAAACCACCTTTTGTTTTACTGCCTTGCCTCACTTCTTAAATATTCAATCAAAATATGAAATTTCTTAAAAACTCCTCACTTCGTTGAGAGACTCACTCCACAGCTCAGCTCCTCCAATTCAAATACGATATTTTTGTAGTTTTATTGATTTTTAAACACAATCCTTCCTAAAATATTCATAAATCACATTCACTCTGAAGAAAATCCCAACAATAAATCACTGGCACTGTGTATCGAGATTTTTCCCTTCGTCTAAATATGACAACCGACAACAAAGGCAAACTCACACACACACAGACACACTCGAGCACAAATCGCACATAAACAACAAGACCAGTAACAAGTGCTTACATGTGTGACAGGCGGTGTTTCCGGTTCCTCTGCTCTACAAAAGCAAAAAAAAAATAACCAAAAGCACCGCCAGGACATATTCAAATGTTTATGTAAATGTTGTATATGAATTTGTACGAGTGTGTAGGTGTTGGTGTACGTGTATACAGGTGTAGATATTTGGATATCCTTGAAGACACGTCTAAGGATAACGTGTTACGTTGTTTTTCGGCTTTACAGCGAATAAGGGTATTCTTAGGAAAACCAAAAAAAAAAAAAAAAAAAATAGACACGTAGGTAAAGCTGTCAGAAATGTATTTACCTTAAACTTGTTTTTCCACCGAGGACCTCAAACTCCGGTCGACTCTTGTTGGCACATGTACAAACAGAAGGTTCTGAATATTCTATTTTGTATGTGGCAGAGTTCTCATTCTCGGCAGATGTACAACAGTTTGTTTTGCAGTGGAAAATTCCATACGGAAACTCACTTGAAAAAAATCTCTTCAATCCAATTCAATATTTCCCATTCGTGGCTGTTTGAGTTCATTAATGTCATCTAAATAGGATTTAATGTCGTCGGCGGAGATATTATTCTAATTGGAAAAAAAAATACATGGTTATTATTTCAACATTTTAAGGGAATGGATTCCATTAATTTATGGCCAAAGCATGCAAAAAAAATCCAATTTTTCAAAACAAAAATGTATTTTCTCAAGGATAAAAAACTGTTCTAAAAAGAACAGTTTCCCATGGGAAACTGTTCTAAAAAGAACATTTTCCCATGGAAACTGTTCTAAAAAGAACATTTTCCCATGGAAACTGTTCTAAAAAGAACATTTTCCCATGGAAACTGTTCTAAAAAGAACATTATCCCATGGAAACTGTTCTAAAAAGAACATTTTCCCATGGAAACTGTTCTAAAAAGAACATTTTCCCATGGAAACTGTTCTAAAACGAACACTTTCTGTTCTAACTGTTCTAAAACGAACACTTTCCCATGGAAACTGTTCTAAAAAGAACATTTTCCCATGGAAACTGTTCTAAAAAGAACATTTTCCCATGGAAACTGTTCTAAAAAGAACATTTTCCCATGGAAACTGTTCTAAAAAGAACATTTTCCCATGGAAACTGTTCTAAAAAGAACATTTTCCCATGGAAACTGTTCTAAAACGAACACTTTCCCATGGAAACTGTTCTAAAAAGAACATTTTCCCATGGAAACTGTTCTAAAAAGAACATTTTCCCATGGAAACTGTTCTAAAAAAAACATTTTCCCCTGGAAACTGTTCCAAAAAGAACATTTTCCCATGGAAACTGTTCTAAAAAGAACATTTTCCCATGGAAACTGTTCTAAAATGAACATTTTCCCATGGAAACTGTTCTAAAATGAACATTTTCCCATGGAAACTGTTCTAAAAAGAACATTTTCCCATGGAAACTGTTCTAAAAAGAACATTTTCCCATGGAAACTGTTCTAAAAAGAACATTTTCCCATGGAAACTGTTCTAAAAAGAACATTTTCCCATGGAAACTGTTCTAAAACGAACACTTTCCCATGGAAACTGTTCTAAAAAGAACATTTTCCCATGGAAACTGTTCTAAAACGAACACTTTCCCATGGAAACTGTTCTAAAAAGAACATTTTCCCATGGAAACTGTTCTAAAAAGAACATTTTCCCATGGAAACTGTTCTAAAAACAACATTTTCCCCTGGAAACTGTTCCAAAAACAACATTTTCCCCTGGAAACTGTTCCAAAAAGAACATTTTCCCATGGAAACTGTTCTAAAAAGAACATTTTCCCATGGAAACTGTTCTAAAAAGAACATTTTCCCATGGAAACTGTTCTAAAAAGAACATTTTCCCATGGAAACTGTTCTAAAAAGAACATTTTCCCATGGAAACTGTTCTAAAAAACTGTTTCCCATGGAAACTGTTCTAAAACGAACACTTTCCCATGGAAACTGTTCTAAAAAGAACATTTTCCCATGGAAACTGTTCTAAAAAGAACATTTTCCCATGGAAACTGTTCTAAAAAGAACATTTTCCCATGGAAACTGTTCTAAAAAGAACATTTTCCCCTGGAAACTGTTCCAAAAAGAACATTTTCCCATGGAAACTGTTCTAAAATGAACATTTTCCCATGGAAACTGTTCTAAAAAGAACATTTTCCCATGGAAACTGTTCTAAAAAGAACATTTTCCCATGGAAACTGTTCTAAAAAGAACATTTTCCCATGGAAACTGTTCTAAAAAGAACATTTTCCCATGGAAACTGTTCTAAAAAGAACATTTTCCCATGGAAACTGTTCTAAAACGAACACTTTCCCATGGAAACTGTTCTAAAAAGAACATTTTCCCATGGAAACTGTTCTAAAACGAACACTTTCCCATGGAAACTGTTCTAAAAAGAACATTTTCCCATGGAAACTGTTCTAAAAAGAACATTTTCCCATGGAAACTGTTCTAAAAAGAACATTTTCCCCTGGAAACTGTTCCAAAAAGAACATTTTCCCATGGAAACTGTTCTAAAAAGAACATTTTCCCATGGAAACTGTTCTAAAAAGAACATTTTCCCATGGAAACTGTTCTAAAAAGAACATTTTCCCATGGAAACTGTTCTAAAAAGAACATTTTCCCATGGAAACTGTTCTAAAAAGAACATTTTCCCATGGAAACTGTTCTAAAAAGAACATTTTCCCATGGAAACTGTTCTAAAAAGAACATTTTCCCATGGAAACTGTTCTAAAAAGAACATTTTCCCATGGAAACTGTTCTAAAACGAACACTTTCCCATGGAAACTGTTCTAAAAAGAACATTTTCCCATGGAAACTGTTCTAAAAAGAACATTTTCCCATGGAAACTGTTCTAAAAAGAACATTTTCCCATGGAAACTGTTCTAAAACGAACACTTTCCCATGGAAACTGTTCTAAAAAGAACATTTTCCCATGGAAACTGTTCTAAAAAGAACATTTTCCCATGGAAACTGTTCTAAAAAGAACATTTTCCCCTGGAAACTGTTCCAAAAAGAACATTTTCCCATGGAAACTGTTCTAAAAAGAACATTTTCCCATGGAAACTGTTCTAAAATGAACATTTTCCCATGGAAACTGTTCTAAAAAGAACATTTTCCCATGGAAACTGTTCTAAAAAGAACATTTTCCCATGGAAACTGTTCTAAAAAGAACATTTTCCCATGGAAACTGTTCTAAAAAGAACATTTTCCCATGGAAACTGTTCTAAAAAGAACATTTTCCCATGGAAACTGTTCTAAAAAGAACATTTTCCCATGGAAACGGTTCTAAAAAGAACATTTTCCCATGGAAACGGTTCTAAAAAGAACATTTTCCCATGGAAACTGTTCTAAAAAGAACATTTTCCCATGGAAACTGTTCTAAAAAGAACATTTTCCCATGGAAACTGTTCTAAAAAGAACATTTTCCCATGGAAACTGTTCTAAAAAGAACATTTTCCCATGGAAACTGTTCTAAAAAGAACATTTTCCCATGGAAACTGTTCTAAAAAGAACATTTTCCCATGGAAACTGTTCTAAAAAGAAAATTTTCCCATGAAAACTGTTCTAAAAAGAACATTTTCCCATGGAAACTGCTCTAAAACGAACACTTTCCCATGGAAACTGTTCTAAAAATCTGGAGCATGTCCGTTTTTGTTTTTTGCAAAATCTCTTCTCGCAACCCTCGACCTAAACATTTGTTTATCTGCTTTTAAGTGTTCCTTGTCTCCCACCCCTCCCCACAAACACCACCTCCCCAGCCCCGCCCCGCAGAAAAACGTCTGTCCCTCCCATTCGCATACTGAACACTGAACCGTATACTCTGCTATCTCCTGCATGCCACATGTCGTCCATAATGCAAACCTTTGTGTGTGTGTTTTGTCCTCGAGTGCCAAAACGTTATTAACATGTTCTCTTTATCCCCACCCGATATCGTGATAACCCCGTTTTTAGGACACATGAGACCGTCGTCACCGTTGCTGGATTCGGTGCGTGATCAGTTTGAAGATTACGATCAGCTGGCGAAAGATTTTACGAGAGTTTTCCTGAATATAGAACCATCGTGCCTAACAAATGCTCATCTGTTTGATGTCACCTTTCTGGTGGGACAATCGAAGCAGAAAGCCCGTTTCATTGGTGTACGGGCGATACTGGGTGTCCGAAGTCGAGTGTTTCAGGTGAGTACATTACGACTAACGAGAGCAAGGGCGACGTTCTATTTTATATGTGTATGCTTGACAGGAAATGCTTTATGGCATCCAGACCGGTTTCGGTTCACCACAAATACCAGTTGCTGAAATATTTGCGCGTCCAGCGCCCTCATTGGTTTCACCGCAAAATCAAAAACCCAAAAGTAATAATTATCTGACCGTGCCCGATTCCGATTCGATACGGCCGAAAAGTGTGCCTTCCTCACCCATGGTCAAGAGGGCATTCTCCCGTCTGGGTACCATCACTGCCGGCTGGGGCCGCTCCATACGCAACAAGAATACCAATCAACTCAATCCGGAGGATAAAAAGAAATGGATCTCCTCAACAGATTGTTCGAGTAAGAGTTTGAATCCACCTAACTACAAATATATCGATGTGTGTTTTTTTGTCTCTTTGTGTTTTTCTTTTTGATCCAAACCAAATAATTCAAAACAAATCCAATCCAATCTTTGAAAAAAAACTAACTTCGATACGTGTCTTGAATCGAAAAACCTAAAAACTTTGACTTTGCCCTGTATAAAATACCGTGTAAAATATCCTTGTAACCGAATGTCCGAATGTGTGCTATGATGATGATGATGGACGTTATACACCTCTGCCTCCTCTCTCTCTCTCTCTCTTTCTTTGTCTCTCTTTGTATCTTTGTCTCTGTTTGAGTTAATTTTTTGTGATTTTGGCTTGTTTTCTTAAATCATTGTTTATTGAATTATGAATTGGCTTTTGCAAACAAACTCACCACCAATTGGCTTGCTTTTTGTATTTGTGAAATTAAATTGTTTGTTTCTTTGTTGTTTGATTTTCAAAATTCACCATTACTTTTGGAAATTGTCATCACGTATATCATTGTTTTTGATGAATTGTGTATTATTTGTTTGCATTTATTTTTTAAAATTTCCAAATTCAAAACAAATCATATCATTACCATTGTTGCCTTCACCTCAATTTCAAAATTCGCCACAATATTCATAAAAACTCTTTATATAATTTCGAAATTCACCACAAAATTGTCTAACGTTCCAAATAATCAAAAATTATCACAATTATCTACCCGAACCAATCGACATTTTTAAAAAAAAAATACATTACGTTTGTCAAAATTAAATTAAATTCTTCCTTAAAATATCCTTTATTATTTTATTTAAAAATCAAAAATACCCAACATTTGGCAAACGGAACTTATTTACAAATTCCCACCACTTTGATATAAATTTAAAATAATAAAATCGTTGTACGATATTTATTAACAAAACTGCCATATCATATTTCCAAAACTCACCTCATTTGAACATTTTTCAAAATTCACCTCATTTAAACACTTTTTTTTTAAATATACTTCACCTCAACATTTTCTTTAAATGCTCTTCGTTTTAAAATCATCTCATTTTCAAATTATTAAAAATTCACCTCATTATTGAAATCGAAAATATTTTATAAAAAAAAAAACTATATTAATTTTATTTTTCCCAATATTTGTAATCCTTATTAATAAACATTTTCCAAACATAAAATCGATTTCTACAAAAAATTACCTTCATATTTCAAAAATTCACCTGATTTGACATTTTAAAAAATCGCCTCATTTCAACATTCACCACATTATCATGTTGCGTTTTTAAAAATTTCCAAAATTTAATTCAATTGCACAAAACTCAACTCATTGAAAAAATCGAAAAATCTTACGTGTTTTAACCTCAACTTGTTTTCAAAATTCAAACCAAAAATTCATTTAAACAAATAAAAAAAAAAATTATAACAATTATATAATTTTGTATTCATTTTTTCACATTTTTCAAAATTCACCTCATTTTAATATTTTTTCAAAATTCACCTCATTTTCAAATTTTTTTTTAATTCACTATAAAATTGCATCAATTTTTATATAAAAATCCCTAACACAATATTATCTCAATAATTTTATTCCACAACCTTTTCCCATTTGCAATTTCAACATGATTTCAAAATTCACCTCATTAATAAAAATTTTAAAAAATTAATTGATAAAAATATTTTTAATTCAATTTATTAATTTGTTTCCTTTATAACCTGAAAACCTCACCTCATTTCAACATTTTCCAAAATTCATCTCATTTTCGTTAAAACATTTAAAAATTAAAATTTTGATTTCCCTCCTTTCATTTCTAAAACTTCTCCTCAATAATTCACTATAAACTTTCACAAAACTCACCTCCATCATATGCATTTGATTTTTTCTTTCTTCATAAACGATCAATATATATTTATATCTCCCCGTCTCTACTCTTTGAGTTCCATTATTTCATCCTTCACATTACGATGCAACTCACTCAATCCCTTTGTTACGTGTTCACCTCATTTATATTCACCTCTTATCCTCTAAACGTCTTTATGTGTGTAACTCTCTGAAATTTAAAAAAAAAAAAACAATTGACATTCAATTAAACAACAACAAATTGTATTCTCTATATTTTTTTCTTTTTTGGTTTCCTCATTCATTCACCTGTCATTTGCGCTGTCATTTTGCGTATTCACCGCTCTTCGAAACTGGTCATACGTACTCTCTCGTTATCTTTGTTTTGCCATTTTTCTTGGGTTTTGGGTATTATTTTTTTGGATTATTATTTGTTAACATTTTCCAAACTTTGTGTTGCTCAAAAACGCGAATCTATAGACAGGGATAGCAAAGAAAAAGACAAGGATAAATCGGGTAATAATTTGGGTGTGCCTCGACTGTCCGTGTGTGCGGATGCTCAGAAAGTGGATCGGGCGAAATTGGCTCAGACGGAATTCACCATTATCGAATTCGATCCGGATACATTTCGGGTGCTATTGGACTATTTGCATACCGGAACGTGTCCTTTGACCTGTGTGTCAATACCAGGTAATTATCTCTTCCACCTTTGGTCTACTTTCGTTTTATCGCTTTCCTTCGCTTTAGGATTACTGTGTGCTGCCGAACATTACGATCTGCCCGAACTGCTGCAAGCCTGTTTTCATCACTGTAAACAATTTCTGCGCATAGAAGTCGTCTGTCCCATGCTGATATCCTTGGAGAACTACTATTGGCGGTACACTTCTGCTTCCGAGCTGGTTAACATGATTCTGTCGTTTGTGGAGAATAAGGCGCACGGTCTATTCAAATGTCCCGAGTTCCTCAATCTGTCCGAGTCCATGGTGCAGATGATCATGTGTCGTGAGCTGCAGTGTCCGGAGATACGGAAATTCGAGGCCATGCTGGCGTGGGCCAAATATAAGGTGTCGAAAATGAAAGTACATCCCAACAAGGACACACAATTCGAATTCGAGTGCATCATGGAAAGACTGACCAGAGACCTCAACCTGTGTCGCATTTCACCCAGCGAACTGCTGTCCATTGTCCTGCCATCAAAGGCCCTGAAAAACGAGCGCATCATGGAAACATTAATGATGCAGGTGAATTTGGGCACGTATCGCATGCAGGAACTGGATGAGTATCGCCAACAGTTGCGCAGCCAAGAATCGGCTGAGGCGACGGTCCAGGTACATCGGGGTGGATGAGATAGTAAGAATGTTAGTTTCGATATTGATCGTGGTGGTGGCAGTGGTGCCAGTGGCGGAGATGTCTCAAACGCTTACGATTCCACAGCCGATGATGAGGTGGAATTCTATAATGATTTTGATGCAGCTCCCAGCACCAGCCGGGTGGCAGCACAAATGCAGGCGGCCAAAGAGGCGCGACGGCGACGTTGGGCGGGAGACGGCTCGTCGGCCGGCAGTAGCGAATGTGGAAAAAAGGTTTAAAAAAATATAAAAAAATACAAAAAAAAAAAATAGGCAACAGGATCAAGTAGGAACTCTTCAAGAAAACTGAAATATTTTTTTTTTTTAATTTTTCTAAAAAGCAGAAATCTGACAATAGATCTCTCACTTTAAATGTAAGAGGAATTGGGGGGATTAACGCCTAAAATACAGAAAAAGAAAATATAAGCAAAGATCACCAGTCGCTGTGATCAAGTTTACAAAAAGCTGTTTTGGACCAACTAAAATCCCTTAAATATCAGGGATGGCATTGCCATCATTGTAATTGTGGTGGCATTGTCGTCTCTGAAATTCCCCAGCTGGAAACTGTACAGGGCGCCGCAAACGAAGATCAGCTTCTTTCAAGAAAATCGATTTTATATTGTTTGCCACAAACTCCAACAAGAACTCATACATTCTCTCTTTCTTCCCCACTCTGGAACCCAAGTTCGACTTGTTAAGTAATAGTCCTTCTACCTATATATCCCGATTCTTTAGAAAACCACAATGAAAAAAACGTATAATTTACCACCGCTAACAAATCCAACAATTTATGGCCACTCTCAACATTGTTACTAACAAATTTTTAAACTGTCACATCCACCCCCACCTCTCCCTCTGTGTATCGCTCTGAAAGGATCAACCAACCGAATACACATTTGCCATTTGATTTCGAACATCTTTGGATTTCATCGGGGTTTTAACTGCTGATTGAAGCTCTATAGAACCTACAATTTTACGCTTACTGGAAATATTAAAGACTAAAACTTACACAAAAAAAAGAAGAAAAAAAAAACAGAAATTATGTAAATGTATAAAAATTTATGTAAACAATTAAAATTGTATAAACGAAAAAGATGTAATAATATTGGAAAAAGCTTTTTTCAAAGTTTGTATGATCCACAGGAGGAAAGCTTTACATTCGAAATAATCTACATTATGCTCTTATTAATTCAGAGTGTGAAATATTTACTTTCTTATTTATTTGTAAAAAAAAAGCTTTTCGCTGAGCTTTTACTCAAAAATACTTTTATCATAATATTAAAAATCATATTATTTTTTATTAACAACAATTTAATTTTCTGAAAGCTTTTTGTTAAAAAATAATGAAAAAAAAACTAATCGACATTTTCTACTATGAACAAAAGGGCAGTATATCAACATGCAAACAATAAAAAATAAGAACTTTTGTGAAAAAGCTTTCGATTTATGTCATGGATTGAGCCAATAGCGAAGAACAGATCTCTCGAAACGTCAAAGCTTAATTACATGAAAAAGGGAGATTTTTGTGTATGAAACTTGCAAAGCCATAATTTTTATGAAAAAAGCTCTAACCACTTTGTGTGGTAATCGGCGAAATTGAAAACGAAAAGCTATCCTAAGTTAAGTTACAGCGAGACAGTCAAGTAGAAATTAGATAGAAAATTATGCCACAACTTGAATGTTTGTTGGAGCTTTTACTAAAAGTGAATTATTTTTATTTAAAAGGTAGGTAAATTACTTTGGGGCAGTTAATTCGGATTTAGATAGAAAATTATTACAAAAATAATAGCAAAACGTGAACATTTGATCGAGCTTTTACTAAAAGCTTATCAACGTTTTTTTTTTGTTATCATTGAACATCTGGGCAGTTAGTTGGCAATTGTTTCAAAATTAATATTACAAAAAATAAATGAACTTTACTTGGAGCTTTTGGCGAAAGCTTTTGGGTGAAAAGTTAAATTATTTTTATTTAAAACCTATCCTTTTTATTTATCGTTGCAAATTACTTTCCAGTAATGTTTTCTATTCAACGTCAACCTGAAGCATTCCCCTTACATGTGGATTATACAAAGAAAAGCTTATAAATTATTGTAAAAACAAAACTGTATTAAACATTGTTTAAAAGTAAACTGAACCGATTACCAGCTGCATTTGTGAACCAAAACAGAATTTGTAAAAACAAAAACAAACACACACAGTACATAAGTTACAACAACAAAACAAAAACTCATAAAATCCAAAAGCTTTTAAATGTTAAAAATTTCAAATATTGTATAAAACAATTTAGTTAAATATTATTACTACTATTATAAATGTTAAATAGATTTTAATGAAAGGAAATTCATAAAAACAAAAAACAAATGCAAAGTTAAAAGAACATCTCTATTAAACTGACAAAAGAACATTTAGTTAAACAAATTTATGGAAATGTAAAAAAAAAATGAAAATATATATTTAAATAAATACCATTGAATTTAATTATATAATAAAAAAAAACAAATTAAAAATATATATATATAGATATTTATATACAAAATTGAAAAATCCAAGAAGAAGATAAAAACTACTTATATACATAAAAAAAAAATACTATACACTCAGAAGAAAAACCTAAACTAAAATAAAATAAAATCCAAACTGTTTAATTAATGAGAAATGTTTAACAAAATAATAGAATTATTATATTTAACAAGACAAAAAAAAACTATATATAAATAAATGTTTTGATACTGCTTAGATACGTTATTATATATTGTATATGACAATTGAAAATTAAATATATATATATATATATATATATACCAACCTATATAAATCTTTAGCAATATATATAAACAATTTTAACTGATACACTTTAATATATTTTTTTTTTGTAACAAAAAAGAATCGTATTTCTTTGTACTTAAAAAAACAAAAATTGCCTAACGATTTCAAACAATTTTCTTTCAACAATTTCTTATACACCTGTTCAACAATTCTACCCGAGAGAATATAGAAATGGACAGTTCTAGTTCAACAAAAAATCGTGGAGGAAAATAACAGTCTGTTTTTATAAAACAAATGGGCCTTTCGTTTCGTTAAAATAACGAACAGAAATTCACGAAAGTCTCAGTTAAATTCTAATTGACATTTTTTTCTTATGTATTTTTGTGTGTATTGTCTAATTGGATTCGTTGGAGTTATAGAGACACAATTCAGTTTCGTATCGGCTACAGACGTTTCTGTTCGTCTCAAAAATAAAATATTAATATTTTGTAATATCAATGCGCCCCAGAAAAATAAATAACATACGGCAAGCGTTACTCGAAATTGGTCAGTACGCCAGTAGCAAGCCACATATGGGTACTATAGTGAAATAGGTATAGCCGTTTGACTGTCTAATTTAAAACTTATACCAGAATGTGTTAGTTAAAGCTTTGGCTTTGGCCCTGTAATTTATTTCCACACAAAGAACAATCTCCAATTGACTGGTTAATCATCTGGATATAACATTATTTTTTATGAAATAGCCATTGTTTTCACCGCCTAATCTACGTGGCTGTTGGTCATATGTGATTAAGACCACTGCCTGATCAACGTCGCCTTCGCGTATATTCGAATTCCACAAAATTTGTATAAATAAAAGCAACTTTGTCTATTTTATGACGACGTAAACCTCCGGTTGCTGAAGCTAATGGCCGGCAACTCGGTTCATTGACTCCCCTTTTTGAGACAAAAAAATTAGCAGAAGATCTTCATCCAGCTGCCCTAAGGCCCAGTCACCGAAAAGACAACGTTGTGACAGTTCGCCCTGATTCAGCTCCTGCACCAGTTGTCTTCTGTAGGGTTTTACAACGAGGTACTTATGTAAAATCTTTCAATTTCCTGCCATTCTATATTCTCTAAACCAAATTTTTCACACATTATCTTTGACGTTTTATCTGTTTGTATTGAATTTGCTGAAAAAGAACAAAAACCCGAAACCAAATAACAAAAAACCCCAAAAAATGAAAAGCTCATCAAAATGTGTGTGCGTAAAATAGTTAAGATTTAAACAAAGAAATAAACAAACAAATAAACCCTAAAAACATTTAATCTAATATTACAACAATAAAATTAAAGAAACCAAGATGAAGACAAGGAATACAAAACCCAAGGAAAGAAGTAAAACAAAGTAACCCACCAAATAAACATATACATAAATAAATAAGTTTAAAAACAAACTGTAATATAATAAACCAAGATATTCTTAAAGTCCATCACCCCACACTCCCACCCTCCCCAAAAAAAGAAAACTTTTATACGAAACAATTATTTAATTTCTTCCTCTATCCTAAATTTATAATTTTTAATACGAAAAAAAATAGTTTTTTCTTTTTAATTTTTTCCACCCGAAAATAAAATAAAACCATTGTTACAATTAAACTCCCCAGCCTCACCTAAAATACAGCTTAACAAAATAAATGTGTTTTTTTTTGTTTGTTTTTTAAATAAATGAACAACTTGTTAAACAGTAATAACAACAACTAATAACCTTTTTAAATGTGCTCTCTCGCTCTCTCCAGTCTTTAATTGTTCAACAATAAGAAACATAATAAAACTAAATACATTTTATATATTCCAAAACTACAAACATTACCACTGCAGCAAAAACAAAAAACATAAAAGATCCGAAATCCCAAAAAAAAATAATGTAACCTGAAATATCCTGTAAATGAACCCACAACAATAAATGATTGAAAGAATGACAAAAAAAAACAAAAGGAAAGACAAAAAATTAGTATTTTAAACAAAAAAAAAAACAAATAAAAAGAAACAAACTTTGAAAATAAAGATGTATAAAAGAAATTTACAAAAAAAAATCGAAAATTAGTTTTTCTTTAAAGGAGAGTTTCCTTGCTCAGGTGGACAGTCGGACGGTCTTTAGATATAGACTGGCATATAAACAGCCTCCGACCAAGACCTGTTGCTAGCTGGTTCACTTTATAATCACTCCAATAGTTTATTCTGGACCTCCAAAGAGGACCGTCTACTTCTCCCATCGATCTGATGGTTTAATGCTCGTTCTACTCCACTCCACAGTCCGTGTTCTTTCAAAAACATAAGTTCATCAAAGTTCATCATGACCCTCTACATTCGTAGTGTTTCTCCTATTGTTCCCTTCGTAGCGACCAGTTCTCATCGGACTTCATGGTTTACAGTCACAGTTTATGAGCCCTCCTCCTGCCAGGACACCTCAACATTTTAATTACTCCTTGCCATAACCCACACACACAAAACAAAATCCAAATGTCTAAAATATTACTTGGCGGTTTTATTACTCTAAATACTAGTACATTAAAGCTACAGAGGAAACACGATCGCAACTTTACACGAGCCGTCGTGCATTACACGCATAATCGGAGCACTTTGACCGCTTCTTAGCGAACGTTTCATGGACATGCACCGCATGTTGTTGAATTGGCAGCGAGAGGACAATGTCTTCTGTTCACCCTCCACGGAAACGCACAGGGGCCGATAAATGCGCGAGCAAGCACGTTCTCTACAGTGGCCCACACGCACTGGATGGCTATCCGAGTTTATATCGTCGTTAAGAAAGCTCATAGCTTGAGCATGGAACATCAAGGCGAATATACTGAGACACACAAAGTATTTGAACATTTTAATATGGAGAATTTTAAAATGAAATTTTGAAATTATTTAAAAACTTTATTATCTAGCTGTTAACTCTATAGTTGTTTGTTTTGAACTGTTGCTGTTAATGTCTTTGAGGCACAATTTATATTCTAACCATTTGAACAAAACTGAATACTCTGTGGGAAACACTTGTGTCAACATGAATGATCTTGATGAGCAGGGTCATTGGTAGACGCATACAAATTGTTTATGTTTTGAAAATCACTTTTTGACTGCAAATTGTACAAATAACTAAGCCCGTATTTATTTGATTTGAAGATTTAGTAAATGGGTCAATGTTTTTTTTTATATTGTAATTGGGATATAATCAAAAACAAACGAGCCATTGCTGTTATAACAACTGACGGTTGCCAGATTTCAGTTGCTACTGATAATTGTTACAACAAACCTTCGGTTTACAAATTAGATGGAAAATATCTTGAATATTTGGATCATTATTCTATTTGTCAATTTGGAGCTCTGGTGAAATGTGAGTCTCAGCGAGATATTCTATGCGAAATATGCTATTCGGATTACTATGTGCGAATACTTTGACTATAAGTTTCAAAAGTTTAGTTTTTCTTATCAGTTTTCCTGTGGGAATCTTGTAGAATATCCCGCTGAAATTCACTTTGCAAACAGATGCACTTCACTTTGCAAATTTATAAATTAAATTTATTAATAACATTGGATTAGTATAACAAAAATAATTCCTGTATAATTTTAAGCTTTGCACATAAACTCACGTATATACAGAGCACATTTCACAAATCATCCATGTAACCCATGTCGGAGGCATGTCTTACTGCCGCCAATATGCGCATATTCACCTCATCGCCTCCAGCCTCTATGGATAATTTACGAAATTCTTCGCCATATAAATCACTGGCAAACAACTCCGACATGCGAGCACATACCTCTTCGCTACACAGCATCCAGGGTAAGAAGTGCCAACAGATCATGACACCATAGAATGCAAAACGAGCAAAATGCGTTTGAAATTTCGCAAACGTATAGTGTTGTAAAATGTCGGCAATTTCAGTTGCCGTCTTGTCGGAAGCTTTTAACATTGTCTCCAATGTTGAGAACATGTGCGAATGATAGGATTGCAACAATTGCAACCAGATATCGGCACGCTCTTCATCGCTGGTATTGAAATACATAAAGAAACTTAAATCCAAAGTAGGAGAACCATAGCGTAGTTCCTGAAATTAAAAAAAAAAATACAGAATTGAATGAAACGTACTTTACCTGCCGGTTTCTATGAAACGAATTTGTTGTTCGTTACAAATCGTCAATTTTGGACGCGTTATAAAATGAGTTTCAGGTTTTCGGATATATGTTAGATATCGACATATGAATAAGCTCTTATTTTTAACAATTTGTTACGAACGAACGATTTCGTTTTACGGAAACCGGCCGTAACTTTAGTTTGGAACCGAAATGAAATTTCCGTTTTGTTTTACAAAATGAGGGCACAAATTCCAAAAATTACCTGAAAATCAAACATTTTAACTTCGTCCACTTTATTCTCACCATCTCCACCTTCCTGATATTTAAACAAAACATTGTTGCGGTTATAGTCGCCATGTAAAATAACCGAAAATTTCCGATCTTCTTCATTATCGTCCACTTTGGTCCTTATACTCTCCATCAAGCGTGTAGGCTCCTCAAAATATTTCTCTCTTAATTTGCGTATATTCTCTATTAGTTTTAAATCGCTGGGCGATTTCTTATCAAAAGTATTCGTATCAATTGTACGATCGAAAAAATCATAGAAACGATCAAAGGCACAACGGTATAGAACACGATAAAGATTGTTATTGGCATCGTTGGGATCATTGTCGTTGATAAAGGGCAGGGTAATAATGCCAGATTTTAAATGTTCCAACTGGGCATTATTTACCGCCCGCAGGACATAGGAGAAGGCATGATATTGAGCCAAAGGCTTACACATGGCTAGCAAGTGATCGCTGTTCAAAATGAGACGTGGTCCCATTTTATAGCCCAAAGGTTTTAGATTTTCCAAAACCAAAGCGGCTTCCCTTTCTCCCACGGAAGTGCTAAGACCTTCGAAAGCGACAAAATGATCAATTCAAATTAGTGAATCTACATATTTTTGATCTAACCTTCTATATAACCAAATTCAGCTTTGTAGCAGTGAGGGACCCAATCATCTACTTTCAGTGATGTTACCTTATAATCGTTTAACAATTTCTCATACTCCGGCAGCACCTTGCCATAGATAAAGATTTCATTAGCAAATTGTATATACGATTTACTGGACTCTCGAAACGTTGCGTCGCCCCTCATGAACTTTGCTATTAACAGACGTTCTTTTTCACTGTAATTTAAAAATTGAAGTGCGTTTGTGTTAAAATAAAATTGTAATTTAACTAAGTTTACCTACCCTTGTTTGGTTTTTGTCTTAAGTTTTATGTTATAGAGTGTAGACATAAAACCATCTAGTCCCCCGGAATGTTCGGTTGTAAACGAAACCAATTTCTCGTTGTCCAGTTTTGAAATAATTTCCGGCATTAAATGTGTCTCAATATAGGTCTTGTGGGTTTCGGTTTCCATGGCAGTCTAAGGGAAAATGTAAAAAGTTAAAATAACGATTAGTTGAAAAGATTAATAAAAAAAATTGGGGATTTGAATTTACGAAAGGGTCAGTAGTTCCACACGCGGGAACTATGACATTTTATAATGAATGCTATATGGTCATGTCGGTGACATAGATAAATCCTTTTCGTATACATTGTGCTATCGGTATCGTACTGGAAGTACTAGAGATATGTGGTCTTCTCGAAGTACGTAATCTAATACTGCGGGTGGTCGGTGGTATCAGGGAGTGCAGAGGTGGCGGTCGATTTCCAACCAACACGCAGGGAAATTTCTACTCGACCTCGAGTTGCGGGCTCAACCGAATGCTACGACCCAAGAACAGAAATGCAAAATCCAACTGTGTTCTATTATGTATATTAAACACACCACTTTGGTCTTATTCAGTTACAGGGAATAGAGTTACAGGGAATAGAAGCATTAGATGAGTTGGAAATAAATTCAGAAATTTATTGTATAGAAAGAAACAAAACGATGAGGAATTACAAGGAATCAACTGCGCCCACAATTTCAAATTTTAATTTATAATGCAAATTCAAATTTGGGTTCAAGTAGTCCCCTGCTAACCTTTTCTAAGCTTCAGAATTTTTCCAATTTTTACATCTGTCATTTGTACCATAAACTCTTTGTGTTTTCTGTGCTTTGGTTGGGTAGATCTGAGACCTTCCACGCATAGCGGTATTACAAATACAATACAAAATTGCAAAATTCATACTAATCGTCTGTTTATATCTAGAGCTTGTCCCGTACTTACTTTTTACAAAAGGTCATTGGTAAATCGGTTCTACGCACACATTTTTTTAATGGTTGTTATTGTTTCCAACTGATGAAAAGTAGACCTTTACGAGTGGTATATGACTGAATCGTTTGTTATCATTTGATAATATGATACAAATAAATTAAATTATTTCCTCACTACACACAAATGTTCTTGAGATCAAGTGGCTTATGTAATATCACTCTCAAAAGTGAAGTGAATTATTTGTTATCGAGTGAAAAGCAAATTTTCTGATAACCATCGGTCGGAATGGTGTAAAACAAAACGGTAGACCGTAGTCTAGACGAAACTCTAAGATTTATATCTACTTACACTATTGGCTTAGAGTCGCCAATTACAATCTAGCTATATTTCATCTCTGTGAAAATGAGAACCATTAAAGGTCGGTTTCTGCAAAAAAAAAGAACCCATCCGTTCGTTATGAATCGTCAAAATTGAGGGTCAATAAAAAACATATTTTTTATTTTTGATAGTTCATTCTTTAGGACTTGCATTCCATATTTCGTTTTCCAGTATAAAACAAAAAAACTGATATTGAATGAATATCGAGGATTTGTAACGAAAGAATTCGTTCCATGGAAACTGCAGTAAGTCTTTGGAGAAGAAAGCTTTTTAGAGAATAACTTCTCAAACACCCGCCGAAGGTAGACTACCTAAGATGGAGATAATACAAATAAACATTTGATAGATTATTTTAAAGTAAATTTCCATCACTTACTCAGGTTTGTGCAGTAGGTGTCCTCCTACACAAGAAGGATTTGCATCGGAATTTAAACGAATAAAGGGGATTATTGTGGAAGGCCGTGGTGTGGTAGGTAGTGTGTGCGACTATCACACAGAAGAACCCGAGTTCGAAACCGGGTAAGACCATCAAACATTTTTCAGAGGCTGTTTCCACCTCGTAAATGTTGGCGACTTTACGAGTAAGACAGCAATATCTAAGCCATGTAGAACTTCTCTAGAAAAGCATTAGACGTTCGGAGCCGGCTTTAAACAGTAGGTCCCGGTCAGTGAGTATAAAATTATATCGTACACAGCTCACTGATTCGGTATAAACTTCTCCTCAACATAATAAAATAAACAAAATCCTCTTTTAAAATCATGTCAGTGAATATTTTTTGTATTGATTTACTGAATGTTTCTTGAACCTTTCACGCCGGTCACGGAAAAATCCCGCCAGATTGCTGTTATCCGAACAATCTGCTGTTTACATTAAGACGTTAATCTCGAATGAAATAATCACAGAAATACATTATCAACTATCAAATTATCAGCGATAATAGAGATTATAAAGGAGCCCCCCGTGGTCTGATAGGTAGTGCGTGCGACTATCACACAGTAAATCCAGTTTCGCATCTTGATAAGAACATCAGAAATATCCAGTGGCCTTGTCCACCTCGTATATACTCGTATATACTACAGAATATTTTGTAACCCATTTAAGAATACCATAGAAAACAAATTTTAACGTCTACAATCAGTCTAAATGATCCTAGTCTGTATGTAAATTAATATAATGAAATTAATTAATTATGAAATTATATTAGAAACAAAATATGAAATCCTAGAGCACAAAATAACATAATTTTTGTTTTAAAAAATCAAGCGATTACAAATAATAAAAATCGCGCGATTTTTCAAAATAATTTTTGGCCTATGCTTTTTTGTTCAACGGATAACGACTCCAAGTTATCTTTATTTTTCTTTGTCCTACAATTCAATGCTACTTTGGAAACAATTTAATAGTTGTTAAATTGTTTTATAATGAATACTCTCAATGTATTCCAATTTATTCGTAATTGGCCGCACAAAGAATTTGCATACAACGTTTGACAAAAATCAACACAAACAGTACTTGGCTACCCTGTTGTAAGTGTTCAGCAAATCAATTGAACGTAGTAAAGTAGTAGTGCTGTTGTTGTTGTTGATTCAGTTAATTATTTTAATTTCTCGAACCACGTCAGTTTTCTAGTTTTCTAACTGCTTAACTGGATTGGATGATTACAAAAAGAGAGATTAGTCTTTTGTAATGTTTAGATCGAATATACGCTTACCTTTCTTATTTTCCCAAATAAATAGTTAGTTAATTGAATAAACAAAACAGTAAGAAACACCGGCAAATAAAAAATAAAAGACGTTGGTTAAAAGAACTTCTCTGCTCGACTGTTGTTGACAAATTAATAGTGGTTGGCCGACTGCGATTATAGGGAAAATTTCTATTTGCTGTGGTCTTTGAAAATCGATTTTGTTATCGATTTTGCGCTGTAACTAAACTAATCGATTTTAGGTACGATTACTCCAGTCGGTTTGTTAAAGCTGCCCTCAAACCAATGCATTTTATGATCTCGCTATAGCGATGTAATATTACGTTGGTTGTGACACCAAGATTGCATTTCCCTGGTAATTTTAAGATAATGAACCACGACACTATATTGGCAAATCTATCTTTTTACCACATACACTACACTTTTATGTACGTGTTTTAAGTTTGTGAAAGTCAGTTCAGTTTTTTTTTATTTATTTTTCTGAATAATAAACTAATATTTAATTATCTCTAATCGGTAAGTTATTATTATAGCGTCGGGAAGGGAGTGTGTAAATGTGGTGTGTGGGGGATGAGTTTACTTACCAGGTCCATCCAGATGCCGGCACAACGTCGGCTTTGCTTTTGGCAGTAGGGGATTCTTGAACAGGTGAACAAATTTAAATTTTAATCCATTTGGAACAAAATTAAACTTTTCCAGGCATACAAAAGTATGCCTTTACCGTCTTTGTCCCTGGTGGTGCAATTTCGCACGCAACACCTTCGCCGCCAACTATCAACTCTGACGCGGTTACGGCAACAATCACAGGGTTGTTACTGATAACAAAAACTACGCCAAACCTTTTTTCTCAGAAAACAGCTGTTTTCAACTTATCAGCTTATTGAATTTTTTTGTTGTTGCATTTTGTTGGTCTGCAAAAAATCTTGTCCTCCATTTAAAAGAAATCCAATTATTAAAAATTAATAAAAATAACTAAACTAATGTAGTACAAGGCACAAAAAGCAAAGGACAGGAACATTTATTTTGCAGCACCACCAGCAGACGAACGACAGTTACGCAGAGCCAGAGCTTTCGCCGCTTTCGTCCGTACACATAATTTTCCTGTAAATGGAGAAATGGAGGATTTGGAATTGGAAGCATGTCGTATTTGTGTAACCTGTTATCCCCTGAAAGAAATGGATTTCATTTATATATTCCTTAAAAATGAAGAATTCCAACAAGAACTGGATTTTATCCAGGGCGAAATTAAACAATGGCAGCTGAAAATTGAGCCCGAAGACGGTCTGCCCCAGAGAATATGTGCCGATTGTTTTGCCAAATTCTGCAGCATTGAGGCTTTCCGCAATGAATGTGAGCAGGCACAGGACAAACTTGTGCAAACGGTAACGGGGGCTGATAAAGAACAGCAGCATCTGCAGCCTATGTTGGCCACGGACGATGGTCCATTGTCTTTGGTGGGTGGTGGCAACGTATTGGAGAGGGACCAGCACCAGCAGGTTCTGGTGTCGTCAGCGGTATCTCTGGCCCAAGCAGATGTTTCCCTTAATGATTTTCGAGTTTTCGACCAACAGTTTGACCAATTCGATAATCCCGCCGCCGCTTTGTTGGACTCCTCTGCTACGCTACTCGACAACAGTTTGATAGCATCAGAGCCCAGCAATGAACTGGGTTTCTTGCCATCTCAAAATCTTTTCACTTTTGAAACTGCCGAGCCACCCTCCTCAGGGACATTGACACTGCCATTAGATGAGACTGAAACTCCCTCCATTATGGGTGGAATTATGAATGTTGGAGAGCAGTTGGTAAAACATGAACTCGGCAATATGTTGCAACACAGCATAATGTCGGCCAATACCACCACCATAACCACCAATCCAAAAAATGTTAAAACGACTACAACAAGGACCACAACAGCAACAAATGCACTGAAAACAACAACAGCTCCGAATATTAAGACTGAAGTCAAAGAGATGTTCAAAAATACAAACTTAAGCAATAAAAGTACTAATGGTAAGGACAGTTAAGGATTATATTGAAAACATATTGAAAACCTTGTGCTGCACAAGATTTCCTATTGAAAACCTCGTGCTGCACAAGATTTCCTATTGAAAACCTCGTGCTGCACAAGATTTCCTATTGAAAACCTTGTGCTGCACAAGATTTCCTATTGAAAACCTTGTGCTGCACAAGATTTCCTATTGAAAACCTTGTGCTGCACAAGATTTCCTATTGAAAACCTTGTGCTGCACAAGATTTCCTATTGAAAACCTTGTGCTGCACAAGATTTCCTATTGAAAACCTTGTGCTGCACAAGATTTCCTATTGAAAACCTTGTGCTGCACAAGATTTCCTATTGAAAACCTTGTGCTGCACAAGATTTCCTATTGAAAACCTTGTGCTGCACAAGATTTCCTATTGAAAACCTTGTGCTGCACAAGATATCCTATTGAAAACCTTGTGTTGCACAAGATTTCCTATTGAAAACCTTGTGCTGCACAAGATTTCCTATTGAAAACCTTGTGCTGCACAAGATTTCCTATTGAAAACCTTGTGCTGCACAAGATTTCCTATTGAAAACCTTGTGCTGCACAAGATATCCTATTGAAAACCTTGTGCTGCACAAGATTTCCTATTGAAAACTGACATATCTCTAAAAATTTTGAAACATTTTCCTTTTTTAGATATTCAAACAACCCAACAAGATAACATTTCCGATAATGAGTGTGATGATTCGAATGTAAACAGACGTTTAAAGGGCATGCCCTACACTTGCCAATATTGCTATTGCCCTGACTCAGGGCCTATAGATCACCTGAGCTTCCCCGATGAGGATGCTCTCTCACAGCATTTCTTCGATATACACGATCCAAATCGGCCCTACACTTGCCCACAGTGCCAGAACTCCTATAAAACACAAAAGTTGCGTGATAATCATGTGCGACTAATACACGAAATTACCCAATCACACAAGTGCAAATTTTGCCAGAAAAACTTGAGGGGAGCGGTGGAGATACATCAGTTTCATTGTCAGCATGTTGGTGACTGGGAGTGTGCCCAATGCAAGGAGAAGTTCCCCGAAACGCCGCTATTCCGTTTTCGTCTGCACCAGAGACAACACGAGCGAAACAAGAACTTTAAATGCCGTATCTGTGAACGCTTCTTTATGCGAAAGGCAAATTTGGAGGCCCACGAAAGAATGCATAAGAATGAAGCCAAATCCCAATGGCATTGTCATATCTGCAAGACTAGTAAGTTGTTGGTATTATCAATACATGTATCGCTCAAATTCACTTTTATTGTATATTTATTGTAGACTTTTTAACCAACTATGACTTGAGACGGCACAATTATCAACACCACGATGATGAAAGTCCGGTAAAATGCAAAGAATGCAATCAAGGTCGGTTTAAAAACAAACTAGTAACTCCCATTTGTACTTCCACTAATTTTTTCCGTTTGCAGGTTTTTCAAGTATTGCATTTCTTCAACGGCATGTCATACAAATCCACAATTCAAATGCTGCGAATAAAGTTCCGGTCCCACCAAACGTGCATATCTGTCTAAAATGTGCTGCTTCATTCACATGCATGGACAATTTACAAAGACACATGAAAGAGGCAAATAATAATAATGGTCAATGTTTGCCGCCGGGCACATCGCCAACAGTCGATTTCAGGGAACGTCGACGCATACAAAGGCAGGGTGTGTTCCCCTGTTTCCTTTGCCCCAAGCGATTTCATTTGAGGTCGCAGCTGGACAAGCATTTGAATACACACGATGCACGTCTTCGCCCATTTCAGTGCGAACAGTGCTATGTCCGATGCCGTTCAGTAATTGAGCTCAAACAACATATAAATGTGGCTCATTTGAATATCAAGGCGTTCGCGTGTGAGAAATGTGGCAAAAGTTTTGGCTATAAGAAAGATTTGCGGGATCATATGCTGTTCCACGCTGGTAAGTTCAAGTGTAAATAAAATAATGAGTGGAGGCAATTCAGTTATGAAGTAGCGACAACTGCTTTCATTATATCAGCCATAGAAGAAAGATGTTGGTATTTATAAGAATGATTCTCCTAATGAAATACCAATTCGACAAATTGATTCAGCAATCAACTTAAAAGGTAGATGGTGACATGGGACTCAAACTGGGGGTTACTTTGGTTACGAGGACTGGTCACTGATTATTTTTGTGACACCACGGGTGGCTGGGAATAATGGAGTTTTCACAAGACCTCGCTGGGTTAGCAGTCAAATGGGACTTAAGGTGTTGCTACTTCGGTTGCGAAGACTATTCTCAGATTATTTTTCTGGTACCACGGGTGATTGGGAATTATAATATTTGATTTATATCAGAGGCTCGATGGAGCCTAGCCTTAATAGATGGTTCATTGAAGGCGAATGGACGAGATATTGATGGACCTATGTGACGTGAGAAAGTCATGTCCATGTAGACAATTGTGTTTGCCTATAAGATATCACGACCGAAGATTAAATTCTGGACATCAAACTGTGGGTAGTCCATGGCTACGAGTTCTACCGCAGTCTCAAAACTGGTACCATGAGCAGTCAAGAGTCCAATTAACTTGCTCGTCTGGTAGCCCCAAACGTGGAGATTGAAACAGAGAAGCACCTGTTGCGTAGTTGCCAAACTCTACAAAGAAGATGTCGGAGATATCTGGCGGGCTTGTGAGAGTTGGCCTCTTGTAAAACGATCAATTTCATAGGCTTTGTAACTGATCGCCTTAGGGGGAAATCCTTGCAAGGCTTACATAATCATATGATCACAGTTCAAGGATACTCACAATGGATCCTGATGGATCATCGAAAGGGTGCAAGTCCTCCTAACCTGATAAATTTAGTATATCTTGATATAGCGCTATTACTAAAAAAGTCGTATGAGTACAGATAGATAACTATGGTTTTCTAAACTAAATTTGGATGGTATGTGACGACAAAACATTTTAAAATTGAAATGCAAAAAGCATAAATGTATTTTTGTTCAAAAGAAAACTATGGTTTCCTTTCATTGGTTTTTTTCCACTTTTTTATCTTAATGACATTTTTCAGAAGTCAATGTTCATTGCACTGAGGAAGGTTGTGATTATGTGTGTAAGAATGATAAGGCTCTCATGGACCACATACGTCACAAACATCGTTTATTGTCGTGCGAATATTGCCATGAGGAATTTACCAGGCAAAAGTTGACCGGTAGGTTTGACTCAAGGATTTCTTTTAATGTATTCATGCATGATGTGTTTGTCTATTTTAGTTCATCTTCGTAATGTTCATCGTGACGAAATTGATGTCGAATTGGGTGGTGAATCAGATTACTTTTATAAATCTCAATTACTTAATAATAACAATGATATTACACAAATCTCGTTTAATTTACTCAATACTCAAACAGCATCGACCACAATACAAAATAACACCGCATTAGTTGCATCATTATCCACCACCACCAATACCACCACATCAAAAGCATCAGCATCAACATTATCATCATCAATGTCACCAAACCTAAACTTATCACCAACAATATCTTCGAATAATACTAATCAGCCGTCACAATTGCCAACAATATTTGTTACCGATCATAATTCGAATAATTTAGCTTTAAATGATTTTGTTGCGTCGTCCCAAAATGAATTGAATTTAGTTAGCGGCGGCAATAATGCAACAAATGCCATGTTTGTGGTATCGGCTACGTCACCAGGCGGATCCACCAATACCACATCATCAGTCTCGGCAAACGAGAATAATTTGGATCAGTATTTTATGTCATCTTTAATGGACACCGAACAGGAAATAACCGTTACATAACATGAAGTGTTTTAGGGGAACGTAAGCAACTCAAGTAACGAAAAAGACAAAATAGAAGAAGAAAAGACATGAATTGGAAAAGCTGCGTCGACGTCGTCGGATAATTATTAGAGTCGTCTCATTTATAAGTTAGAAACCAAGGCAAAACCGATAATTATATATACGATTATTTATTAAAAGAAAAAACAAAAACATATTACTTTAACAAAGCATGCATGAACAAGACAATTGTAGCAATATATATATTTAATAACAACAACTAATTTTTAAAAACGTTAGAGAATATCCAACAAAACACAAAGCAAAAGTCTTTATGGTAATGAACAAGACTTACTTCGACTTCCCACACAAAACAAATTCCATTTATATTTATAACGAACTAGTACTTGAAACACTCCTTACAAAATTTAAAATTTTTTATAGATACATATTTATATAACAAAAAAAAACACACACACAATCTCATTTACAAAGTTTTTACACCCCAAAAAAAAAAACTTAAAACCGAGCCCACAATTTCGTTTGCTAAGCATTCCCCTTAATTATGCCCTCTTTAATATTAAGGTTGTATAGATTGTTCCCCCATCATCATAGTGTTATCAATGAATGAAAAGTGAATCGATTTTTTCATTCATTGATAACACTATGCAACAACAAAAAGTATTCCTCCCCATCATCTCAATGTGATTTTTTTTTATATTTGCAACCGCACCTTTCATTCAATTATAACACTATCCAACAACATAAATTGTAATGAATAACCACTATACAATTCTGATGTGTGGTCCTCTGAGTAGAAAACTGGTCGACATTTTTTCTATGGAAAAGTTTATTTTAAATGTAATTTTTTGTTTATAACTCTGTTATCTGTTATTCACATCAAAAGGCACTTTAGTGATCGATTTTTTAAAATGTATTTCAACAAAATCGGACAATTCGTCTTCGAGTTATGTTAAGTTACGGGTAAAAGAATTGAATTGCGTAGTGGTTATTTATTCAAATTTTGCTTTTTATCATTATCATTATTGTCATCATTACACCTCATTTTCCATATTAAAATTTCGAAAAGTAATACAAACAAAACACATCCATCGGGCAACACAGTCAAGGATGTTTTGTTTAGAAGAGGAGTTGAATTTCTCTTCTAAACAGAACTGATTGTCTAGGTTTAACTAATAACACCCTTGACTTTTTTAGGACAAACTTCCAGTTATATATCCATTCCTTTATATATTCCATTACAAGTCTCTAGAAATCGAAGACTTAATTTCTTCCATCTCTTTTTCCAATTTAACATTTAAAAGAAAAAGTATTATGAATAAAAAAAAACATTCAAACATATTAATGAACAAAAAAGCAAAGTCTTCAAATCTATTTTTTTCTAATAGAACACTAGTAGTTTTTTTCTATACAACATAGTCTTCTAACACCATCAAATAACACCATAACTTCCCGAAGAAACACACACACATACACGTCTAGCGCCATAAATACCAAAATACATTTCAAAAACAAAAGAAGAAAAAAAAAACAAATCAAAAATCCAGCAATTTTTTTTAAAAAATCATGAATCAATTAGTTTTTTTTATAGTTGTTAGCTTTGCAATGATATATATAGATATATATAAATATATTAAAAATATATAGTAAAAAGTATACATATGAAAAAAAAACATACAATATGAAAATATAAATCAAATAACTTAAAGAATATAAAATACTATGAAATTATTAGAAATGATCTATCCTTTTTGATAAACAGAATTTTAAAAATATATTTAAATATTTATTTTCAAAATCATCTAAAGAAAAAACAACGACATCGCTTTTTCATTCATGGGGAGCGCTTAGCACAACACAACTACTATTGAAGATTTTTTGCACACCATTCTATTTTGTATATCGGTATGGAAAGATGGCCCTATATATTGCAATGGAAACAGCTCATCCATTTTTGTTCAGATCAACCAGAAAATTAATAAACCAAAGAGAAAATTAAAAAAATGCTATAGCTAGTTTTTAACAACATTTATTTTTTTTAAACGTGAGAGTATCAAACAAAACACAAAGCAAAGTCTTTATGGTAATGAACAAGACTTACATCGACTTCCCATACAAAAAAAAATCCCATTTATATTTATTGTTAAATCAAAGACAAAATTAAAAAGAAATGTAGTGAGGGAATTACATTCCGTTGAAATTGTGGATTTGAAGAATTTTCTAATTTTTTCTTCAATATATTTACCATATTTTTGTTTCTTAAAACTGTATTCTGCTACAACCGCGAACCTTTTCTTTGAGGGACACACTTAAATAGGGAATTAGAGAACATTTTCCTGCTCTTTTCATTGGACAAAAGGTGTTTCCTGAGAGGTTTTCAGATGTTCAGTTTCCAAATATGATTCCCCGTGTTTGCGCAAGAAAAACGTCAAATATTGTGAAGGTTAATTTGTTATATTCTGTTTTCCCAAACAGCTGTCGAACATGTTAAATAATGTTTGTCACGCAAATTTATTTCACAAATATCGCCTCGAATTCTTAAATAACTCTTCTGTGGTACGACTATACGCAAATTTAAATTCAAGGTTCAGTCGTACTGAAACCGTTTTTATCTATTTTATATGTACATTACGAAATACATAAACATAAGTACTCACACATGCTGTGCTCAACAGAGTTCTGATTACACCTCGCATTCATATAAATCAAATCACAAAACATTTTCGTTATCTTTCCCTTTTTGGCTATTTTATTTTCGATTATTGTGTTTGTTTAATGCATTTCAATTCAATTTGCGACATTATAACATTACGAGTCTGATATGAAATTAATCTAAAACAAAACCAACGGAAAACATTCCAAGCAAAAGTGTCTTTGTCTGTTCCAGTTATTTAATTGGGCCTGGGGAATGCACATGTTATCAAAATAAATGACGTGAAAGACAGATATTCCAAATTGTCACAATTACTTTTATTTTTTTTACTTAGATATAGAAAACAATAGGCACATTAAAGGAAAATTATTCATTTGAAACAGAGCCAGACAACAATGGAAATTTCTTTCGCACAGCTAGTGTCACCATTAGACGCCTGTGTGGTCCTTGATGTTCTTAGCCTTAGCGGCGACTTTTACTCCTCATGGAAGGAAACATTTTGCTTTACTCTTCAACGTTTTGAGAATTACAATCAGCGATTAAGAGCGTTTGAGATTGTAGAAACTGAGAAATGTGAGACTTTTTGTTTTGGGACCGATGATAGCTTCACCTGAAATAACGCGCTGGTTGGAGGCATTATCGATTGCCTATCGACACACTGGCTCAAGCAATAGGTATATTCGCCAAGGGAAAAATTAGACATCTCAGTTGAAGACATTTTTGAATTAGAGAACTTGAGAGGAATTGTCGGGAGGATTGGCCTAAAAAAGACCTCTCCTTTCCATGATAGCCTAATTTACAATACAGTCATTCTGTTTAAGGTCGGCAAATGAAATCAGCAACAAAAAGTAGTTTCAGTTCTCCGAAAGTTTTAGTTGAACGGATTTCTGGTATATGGAGTCGACTGTAGTAAACTTTTTTCCAACTCGTTGAATGTTTTTAGGTAAGCGGTATAATTTTCATATAAAATGGAAATTTTTTTTTCAAAGCAAAGTGATTTGTGCATAAAAAACGAATATTTCGTTGGGCCGATTGCAGTTATCCGGAGTCGACTGTTTGAAATGAGCACATAAACGTACGTATGTTGTGAATGTTCTCTTTCAATTATCCGAATTTTCAACTAAGCGGATTGCTGCTATACGGAGTCGATAATTAAATCAGGGTAGTATAGGATATCCAAATATGTTTATGTTCGAAATTATTAACGCGACCAGTCAGATTGAAATATCAATAAATGAAATGAAATGATTGTTAGTGTATATCCTTGATTAATTAAATCAGTTAAACGAGATTTAATTTGCAATGAAAACATAACCTATACACAGACAGATGTGAGTTAAAAAATACACTTCTTTTAAAATATCGTAATTAAACATTTTATTTTTTAAATAAATAACTTAATAACTAAAATATTTATGTACAAAGTCAGTTCATTTGTCAAAGTGTCCTCTTGGCGAGGTCAACAGTTTCCTTTTTTAAATATTTTATTAACAATTAAACATCAAATGGAGGTAAAAACTCCTGACATTTTACTATTAGCCCTTAATGTCATGTGTAAATTCTAACTACAAATTCAACAAGAACTTCAATCTACGAATCGTTTCAATCAGTCACACTTAGCTCCCCAATTCACTACTCAGTGCCATTGTTTTAGAAGAAAAACATTTCATTATTCTCACAACTGCTCAAAGTCCTTTCAAATTTCCTGATGCGCTGATACCATTCCGGATCGTTTAGACACACCTCCTCCGGGCGGCCACCATTGTGCCGATACAAGTATTCGGTGATGCCGTGACCCTGTACACCGTTCACGGTGCAGCGGAAGAATTGGTTGAACACTTTCGATTCCCAATTGCCGCCTATATAACGCATGGCACTGTCTTCCACATTGATCTGGACAAAATAGCTGGTGTCGGCGGTGCGGACGATGAAGTTTTGATGTGTCGGCGGTATGCCCTTCTCACCGTAGGAGTACAGTTCAAAATTGCATTTGGTTATGGGTTTGTAGACGCCGTCGCGGGTACAGATATAGCCCACCTTGAGCGAGGACAAAAAGAACGAGGGTTGAGACAAATTGCCCACCACCATGCTGGAGCCATCTTCCAGGAACAAAGCAAAATAGACGTAACGATAGATGGTGGACAGGCAGCGATCGGTGCCGAACGAGTGATCACGGAAACCATTCAATTTCAGTGGGGTAGTGCCACGACCTTCAATGGAAATGTCTCCCTTCAAACTGCCACTCTGTTCGTAGTGCGTACGCTTCTCGATTATATTCTCCACATTTACACACATAATGTAGAAGGCCTCATTCCAAGATTCACGCGCTATGGAATCCGCTACAACCGAGGCACTGAGGTCACGGTTATAGTCAAAATGCTGCGACAACGCAGTAAATTCTAAATCCAATTTAACGCTAAGCATTTTCTTTTCGGCCACTTGTTCCAGGTCGCCGACATATTTAATACACCACAATTTCATGGGTTCCTTGGGATAAATGTGGAAACCGTTGCCTTTGAATTCAGTGCTCTCCTCATCGCCATCGGTGGTGAAATACAACATGTCGGGCAGTTTGGGTGACGCCAGCAGACCATAATTCGGAAGCCATAAATAGAGGCAGGCTTTGTTGATGCCACGACGTCGTCGCTCCAAGGTCACCATCAATTTCTCACCCTTCATATTGGCCGCCAAGAATGAGACAACATCGTACGACTTGGGATTCTCCGACAGCATTTGGGGTTTGTCTATCGATGCCAGATATTCCGGATTGTTCATATCCTTTCCGTTGGGTGCATAGAATTTGTTACGCATACGTTTTAAAACCACCCGGGCAATGGCATACTTGAGATGATAGAACAGACCCTTGCGCGGATAAATGCCGAATATCTTTTTCGAGTTCAGCCTCAGCAGCAAGAGAACCAACAGTATAAGGCCCACGGCCAAGGCCGCTGTGCCCAACAATGAAAGTACAAGAAACTCGGCCATGTTTATTTAACAAAAAAAAAACACGTTTAAACACTAGCACCGTGTCGGCGTGACTGGTGGGTTGGCTGCCGCACTGCATAGCTCTTTCGATCGATCGTCTAGTCTATGGTGGCTAATATGGTCACAATCTTATATTCCGGCTACCGTTTGCTAGTTGATTACCTCAGGTTTGGCATTTGATGTCTGCTTGTTGTTATTGTTTTATGATAAGATTTTTTGTTTGTTTTTCAATTCTAGATAAGATTTTTGATTTTGCACAAAAAATAAAATAAAAACTTTTTACGAGTGCTCGTTATCTACGATTGACGATTGGGATTTCTGGCTTGATTGACTTTCAATTGTAAACGTAAACTTTTCCCACACCCCAAAGACAACCGGCCGGCCGGCCACCCAGCAAAGATCCAACAGCGATGTTTAGTTGACCCTGGAGGAATTATTATTTTTAAAGCAACTATTTATAAACACCTGGTTACTGGATAGATGTATAGCCTCTTCAGGGCCAACTACACTTTGCATTTTGAATAATATGTAAAGCACTTGAAAAGATTAACGCTGCTCTGCTTATCGCTATTTATTATTAGTTTATATCATTTGATATTTTGGTATACGATTTGGGGAAATTCAATTCAAAACGATTTATGGCCTTTTTGAAAAGTACAGTACAGAACAACAGCAAAGAAAAGAGGGAATACAAAAGTTTGTAGCTCTCCAGTTGCCTTTTGTTTTGTTTGCAACCAGACCCACTTAATCAGTAACGGATTGGAGATTATTCCCACATGAATCGTCACATGCTGAGCAGACATTGTATTCAAGCTGACATTGTCCATGTCTTCAATCTCTAGCGAGTTAAAAATGATTTGTCATGCGCTTACCGTTAACCGAAATCGAATGGAATCCAGCTGCATTTTCTAAGACAAATGGATGCCAACGCACCGAACTGTCACTCACTGTGGATGCCTTGGCTTCTCGGCGCTCATGTGTGCTTTCACTATGCAACAGTCATTTTGTCCAATAATTTGTGTAATATTATTTTAAAATTATTTTAAAAAAAAATGATAATTTTTTTCTGTTCATTAGCCCAAAATACGATCTGTTGATTAACTTCAATGCTGGTGGTGAATCTTAGGGAGACAATTTCTTTCACTACCTCACAGATAAACTTTTTAGTTCATCTCACTTATGTCCGGGAGAAGGGTTCTGTCGTTGTTGGCAAAGGAGAGTAGATGAAACAGGGCACTCTTACATGAGTGTCTTTCGAGGACGAAATGGACGGACAGTGACAAAGGGCGGATAAGGTATGAATTCACAACGTAGGTATGAAGACCACCAATAATTAAGGCCAGTGTGGCAGGTACTCACGTTAATCTGTAGTGCCATCAGCCTTGTTCTCTCATGCCGACAAATCGATTGATGTACACGGTCTTTATCAAAAGGCAAGCTTTTGTTTATACACAGTGCCCTTTATTAGCCTGTCTTCTCTGGCCTTACTTAGACCTGCCAGTGTTGCTTTGAAACCCCGAAAAAATGACAATAAACTTGGCTTTATCCATTGATACCTGAGCATAGAGAATGGACTCGGATTGCATTGCCCTCTAGAGATCCGGTATAGTCTTTATGCTTCCTTTGATAACTTTCAGACGTAAACGAAGTCCATTGGTATGTGAAACCCCTTACCCAACTGTGAACTTACAAGTTAACTCCTATGGTTGACTGAACTGTGTCTCACATGGTGCAGAAAGTTCTGAGCGAACATTGCTTTAGACATGGTCGTTTGTAAACTTACCATTCTGAAAATTAAGACGTTATTTTACTAATATGTAGCTTTGGAAGCAGATAGTTCATTCGAAAGTTAATATTGTTCATCCATATCTCAGGTTGCCTTAGAAGCACGCACTATGTTTCATAATGGGAACTACATTACCTTGAAAATCAAATTACTTCCGTTTATTATTCGAATTTCATGAGACCACTTTAAGTGAATACTCTCAGCTTAACAATAAAATAACTACATTAATTTAAGAAAAACTCCTCCATTATTTCAAATACGATTATTGGAACTCGCCGAGGTATTTCCGCCCCCAGACTCCTTCTTACGTTTCTTATCATCTTTCGCACCACTCTCCTCGCCGGACTTACGTTTGCTGCTTTTTAATATCTTGGACGAAACGATTGAACTGCGTGCCGTCGATAACGGCAAAGACTGAGTAATGGGCACCGTGGAACTACGTGTCATCACTGAAGTGTCCGGCACATCCGCCAACTCGGTCTTTATGAAATGTGTCACCAACGTGGGCATGGGAGCTATCATCAGTAAATTATTATTTAAATGCGTTGACTGTTGTGGCAGATTTGCAAAACTTCTCTGGGCACGTTTGGCCGATCCCGTTGAACCATTGAGATGGCCATTTAACGGGGTACGATTATTGTTATTTGGTTCATTCTCCTCTTGCTGCTGTTTCTCGTCCTGTTCCTTTTGCCATTCCAAAACGCAGGTTAACAATTTTATATATTTAATGGCCGAACGAAGGATTTCATTTTTGGACAATTTCTTGTCTGGCGGATGGGTGGGCACCAATTTCCGCAGTTCGGCAAAAGCACTGGACACATTTTGTTGGCGCCATCTTTCACGGGTATTGGTGAAGACCTTGCGCACCAAGGGAAAGCCATTTTTGCCAAATACCTCCGTGCCCGACGAACCCAAGGGTGGCGATGAGCCCAGCGGCAGGCAGTTGCGGGGTGAGGTAGAGGGATTGCTATGGGTCGAGGCTTAGGGAAGAAAACACAATTAATATGGAACCACTTTTTATCTATGTGTTTTCTTAACTTACTTTCATTTTGAGCTCCACTCAATAACACACAATTGCGAAACTCTTCCTCATCCTCTTCGGTGTCATTCAGAGAAAAATCCGATAATTCGCCATCGGATAAATTTTCCAATTTCGGATTTAAATAACCCTGAGTAGCTGGAACGTGTATCAAAGCTGGTGGCTTACCGCACTGGGAACGTAAAGGTTGCGCCGACGAGATGGCCTCCATGGTGGGAGATTCTGAAGTTCTTTGAGTCATCTTGGTGTTTTCCACATTCAGAGCTGTTTTGGCCTGTCTATCTTCATTCTCCGACCAAGCCATAGTATACTACACAAGTAATTGCAAAATTAATTTAAAGTTATTTTCAAATATGGTCCGTCTGTGGTCCTTCGTCGAGCTCTGTCTAATTGGAAATGTCCTTAAATTCAAAGTGTCTGTGATATTTGTGCAAAAATTTTCGTTCATACACACACTCACACTCCATAGCCATTATTATCCTTTTGATACTCACCCTCCTTCTTCGGTGTGAGTGTGTGTGTGCATAAGGAGGCGGCGCTTAGCAGCACATTTGTGGCAATGTGGCCGACGACGAGTGTTTGGATGCTGATAAGAAAAAAAAACCAACCCCTAGTGCAACTTTAACAGGTATCGAGTGTGTCGGCATTCAATTGGATAACGAATATGTGTATATTCGTTTAAATGTCTGGACCTTGAAGTAGCTGATGAACCACTTGTTCGACAAAGGATCTATTGGAGGCGATAAGTTAATGGCGAGAAACGTTTGTTTGGGGTGCAATTGTCCATAAATCGTAATAGAGTAAAATATGCTGAAACCTATGGCACATATTCAGCTAAAGAGTTGCAACACAAAACTTGTCCTTTTCGAGTTAACTTGTACCTAAAACGGTTCATTACACACATATCTGCCACCTGAAAAAGATATGATTTATTTTTTTTGCTGTCTCTCCTCGCGATGTATTGAAAACCACGACCTGTAGACAAGTTTTTTGAAAATGAAATTTTCAGTTGTACCTTTGTCTGCGATATGTCAACAAAATGGTGTGCGAACTTGTTGTGGTCAAATATTCCTTTGTAAAGAATACTCTCGAACTTCTGAAACAGGATGAAGGATTCTCAGACAGATTTGGTAGTAGCGGTATAGGACTATAACCTTCTATCTGGTAGACTCTCAATGTTCTCTCGAAGCTAGGATGTCTGTCTGGTAGTAGTCACCAGTCCTGTATTGTCAGGAGTTCAACTGGTAGTAGTTTCGGCTACGATGTCTTACCGCAGACCTAAGTCTAGTACCATGGGAGTCTGGAGCCCCTGGAAGTTGTTCCAACCTGACTATGGTGTGGCCCCTTGTGGAGCTTCGTGGTGACTGTGGTTTAAACTCAATTTAAAACAATTTGACCATGCCTTCGTATGTGGCACAGTTTGGATGAGTCAGATGTGATTTAAATTTCATTATAAAAAAGAAACCCAACAAAAGTATTTTCTTTTTTGCTAAATAGCCCACAATTTAGCAACGAAAATGCATATAACGCTTCGCGGCCAGACAACCGTTGATTGGATAATTTTTCATAAATTAGTGTATATTTCTGAATTACAATACAAAGTAAATGTATGTACTAACTTTTGATTATACCGGGTGACACAGACCATTTGGCTAGATTTTTGCAATGACTGAACAGGGTTCTCCAACAAGAGGTGTTATTTTGAATCACCCGGTTTTTCGGTAGCTGTCACTTTTGAAGCTTTTATTCCAATACATTTCCATTACTAAAAATGGAACGATACACGCATTAAAATTAATTAAAGTCACTACAAAAATTTTTAAAATCTTGCAGTCACAGTTCGCAAAACTAAATAGTTTCCGGACCGTGTTATCTCGCGAAGAGGTTATCACAATGGGCCGCCGAGATCTTGTGATTTAACACCTTGCGACTATAGATATTTTTGTTACATTATTGTTAAAAAGACGTCAATACCATTCAGGCGACTTCTCATTTGTTTATCACATCACAGCTACATATGGGTGGTTGTAGGCATGAAGTGCGGGATTAAAAATCAGACAATTGGATATATTTTAAAAATATTTCTAAATATTGATATTTCCCAGTTTTTTTTATTTTTAAGTTTTTTGTTTTTACACATTTTTTTTACCAGTTTTTCAATTAAAAATTTTCACTTTTTCAGATTTTGAACTTTGACAAAATGTAATTAGATTTTTGGATATATCTTTGAGATAGATTTGAGATATCTTCCATCCCTCCACACAATCATTCTCTTCACTACTCTTCTTTAAAAAATAAAAATAAACAAATGAGCAAAATAATCCAAAGACAACAATATTCCCACCTTCCCCCAAAGTCACAAACGAATGAAACTCATCAGTAATTCATAACCACTACACGTGATTCGTTGTCCTCTATCAACAACTAATCTGTCATAATCATATTCTCTTGAGCTTAGTCACCATGATGAGAACCTGCTCATAATCCCGGGCACATCTCAGAAATAACGAACAACTCCAATGAATGTGAGAGCTGGCAAGATCGAAAGGACCTTTCACTGGGGTCACATCGAAAGCGGGAAAAAGTCACACGTTTTGTGTTATTGATATTTTGACACCCGCTGGCTCTTGACTTGTGGCACATAATATTTAATTGTGCCACTAATAGGATTAAGTATCTGCTCAAGCAACAACACCACCACCACCAACACATTTGAAAATGTATCAAAATCAAATTAGTTATCAAATCACTGACAACATCCTGCATTGTTCATTCATGTGAAAAGGGGGTGGTTATCTTTAAAAAAGGCAAAGAGCGAGCGTTTTTCGTTTTTATCGCAAATCAAGGACACTGAAAGTGCCGCAAACAGTTGATTGGCAAACACGTGTTGTTCAAAATCAATATAAACACGTGTTGGGTAAAATAGTCTGATACTAACTTTTAAAAAGGATTTTTATAACAGTTTTTAAAATCTACTCAAAGATGGAAATCCTTTTTTTATTTCCCCATAAAACAAATAACCATTTAAACTCATTTTCCACCCATAAATCTCTCATTTGTCCCCCAATTCGTTCCCACAATTTTCCGAAATGACCGCAAAAGGACCTCATGGAAGAAAAAAAGTAAGGGAAATTCAAAAGTTTTTCCTTTTAATACTCCTTTGCATGTATTTGCAACGCCTTCCAACAAAGTTGCCAGACAATGGGCACGACACTGTCGACCGCATCATGTTTGAAAATCCGGGTTATTAACACGCGCCGCTGATAAGTGAACGAGAATCATTGAATTTTATTAATTGTTGGGATTAAAGTCGAGTGAGTGTGAACAGTGAGGGGTGTGGAAAAAGGGATGCTTTTTCCCTATTGCTTGGTTTTCCTTTATACATGGATAAAGTAAGATGCAGGAAAAGTTAGAAGAGGGCGTGTGACGGTCGAACGGGATTTTGTAAAACAAAAACGGGCATAAAACAAATTATAAAGGCTGATAGTAAAGATAGTAAGCATATGTTTGACTTAGGTGAGAACATGGAAAAAATTGATCTGTTCAGAAAGACAACAAAAACTAAATGTGCAATGATGTACTAAAATCCCTTGAGTGTAAAAAAGGATTAAAAAATTATTTACTACGTTTAGGATTTTAAAAAAATGTTTTTATTTAATTTTTTCCTATTATTTAAATTTTTTGAGAAAGTTGTCATTACTCCAAAATTACTTGAGATATGAAATATAACCTAGTCTTTCATTGATTTTTGAACTGGCAGATGTCCTCGTTGAATACAGGGCTCACATCACCTCCATTAGTGCTCACGTGCCGAGGGAAGAGAAAGACGAAGAGACTAAAGATTTGTTTTTTGGGAGCGCCCAGAACAAACTTACAACCGCTGTCCCGCCCGTGCCATTAAAATTGTTCTTGGTGATTTTAGTTGCCAAATAGGCAAAATATTTGGTCAGAACGTCGGTATGTTCAGCCTCCACTTTCGATACTTTCGATAACTGGTAAAAAGACGCCGAAGGAATATGGTGAGAAGCAGCTCCAGATTTAAGCATCGTGAGACTCATAAGGCGACATGGAAAGACAGGAAACGATATAGAAGACAACATGTCTGTCACCTGATGGAATGACAAAAACCAGATGAAAGGCAACATTGCTGTCATCTGATGGAATGACAAGAAATTAGATAGATCACATTGTGATAAATGGAAGGACGTAAGAACGTTCTGAACTCCTACCAACGGATCGGATCACTACGTTCTGGCAGTCAAGTCAATCGCAAGCGACAGCCCAATCCTACTCCATGATGTTATCGTATCATCTCCAGTTAAACCCTCCTCCTCCAGATGATATCAGCTAACAATGTCAACACAGACACAACTCCACGAAGAAAGCCGCCGAAATAGAACTTGGTTGCCAAAAGCGACAAGAAAGGAAGTGTAAAGCTGCCACTGAAGTTAAGAGCCCACGACGACGCGAGTTATGTAGGAGCCATATCGAGAGTTGAGGAGGGAGGAAAGTCGTCTATTCCGAAGAAAGAAAAAAAAATGGAAAGTCGACAATGTAATAGACATGACGCCAGCAAATTCTACCTAACTACTAAAATATAAGTCATAAGACCGGCCAACTGCCGTAACTTCGCATAGCGATGAAAATGAGATTCTGGTGTCAGAAACGTCGAGTCTGCTGAAGATTTGGTAGCTTGTTAGCGGCTGAAGAATCCTGCAAAGACAAAATCCCGCAATCCATCACAGATGTTGGTGTTGCATGTCCATCCCCTAAGCCAGAAGAGGTCAAAGCGGCCATTGTCCGGCTTAAGAACAACAAGGCCGCTGGTGCAGATGGAATGCCGGCAAAACTGTATAACACTGGAGGTGAAGAGATGATAAGGTGCGGTCATCCGCTAGTCTGTACCAAATGGAACTCTGAAAGCATGCCAGATGATTGGAACCTCAGAGTACTTTGTCCAATTCATAAGAAAGGAGATAAGACCGTTTGTGGCAACTACCCCGGAATAAGTCGCCGATCCATCGCCTCTAATCTCTTATCTAGCATATTGGGTAAAAGATGGGAGCCCAAACTCGACGAACTGATGCAGCCCTAGATGAGTGACTTCAGGCCAAATAAATCAAGCGTCAACCGAAACTTCACTCTTCGCCTGGATCCTGGAAAAGGCCAATAAAAAGCAAAGCGAAAGGGTCTGGATAAGACCCATGAAAAGCAAAGCGAAAGGGCCTGGAAAAGACCCACGAAAAGCAAAGTGATAATATCTTCATCGCTTTCATCAAAACTTGTACGCCTGTGTATAATAACTCTGAGCGACACTAGATCCTCAGTAAAAATAGAAAGCAAACCATTCACTACTACAAGAGGCCTTCGATAAGGTGACAACTTGTCGTGCAACTTCTTCGACAAACTGACAGAGAAGATATTGGAAAAAAAGCCGAAGTTAATAAAACAGGCTTAGTGAACACCAAAGGCCACATGCTCCTCGCATATGCGGATGACATTGACATTGTCGGAAAGATAGATCGAGTTGTAACTGGTGCCTTTTTCAGAATCCAGAAGGAATCGTCGAAGATTTGTATTATGGCAAGGCAAACGTCGTAACAACATAAAGGCGATATAGTGAAGGCAGGCAGTTTTAACTTCGAGGTAGTGTCATCATCAGAAAGAAAAGTGGTAAAAAGTGTTAATCCAGATGACAAAAAAATCATAATATGTATTGGTATATAGAAATCCGGGATTTGAGACATACAGAAAAGTTTCAGACGAAGTATTCAAGATTCTTCCCACTATAACTAAGACAATAACATTTTTCTGTAAGTGACGACAAAATGGAACAACTTCTTACTATGGCGAAGAGAAATCATGATTAATCTTATGGTGCTGAAGTTATCAATGCCGGTTCTTTTAAATTAAATTGTAGATTAAGCTTTCAAGTATTTTAAAACAAAGGTATATTAGGGAATATGCATTTCAAATGCCCGAATCCCGTGATTTCTATACTCCAGTCACAATCGAAATCTCTAATTAATCTAATTAGCAGCCCCTTATTCAATATACAGTACATTGGTACTGTATCATGGGTTGTGTCTAGACTAATCTCGATTTTGTGTTAGTTAGCCAAGTCATGCGCCGGCTACAGAAAATACAGGGTGCCAATGAATGTATTTAATTTATTGGCTTTTAATATCCACCTCTGGAGTTCGTGGCGTTTAAAGCTTTTCAAGGAAATGCCGGCCTTGTTGACTTGTCGCATCAACGCAAAGCTATGTCTTATGGATATTCTTTTGTTTTCACCTGAAGTTTTATACAGCTTTGGGCAAAGACCGTTTAGAGGGCAGACGTCGCAAGTCGATTTCTTATGCATTAGTTCGCAAGCACACTCCAGATGTCATGGCACCATTTGACAGTTTTACAAAGGAGATCAGAGAAAATGGTTTTATGCTGACAATATATATACATATACTCCCTTTCGGAAATATTTTATTTATTTATTTATTTATTAATTACAATACAAAGTAAATTTATATTATAATTTTGGGTCCAAGGGTAAACCGGGTGACAAAGACCATTTGGCTTGATTTTTTGCAGCGACAGACTAAAGCCTCTGGTGGGAATCGAACCCGCAACCCCCACGCTGATAGGCAAGCACGCTACCAACTCGCCTACCGGGGCGCTTTTTTCGGAAATATTTAGCAGACGACTCAAAGCGTCTGTGTATTAAATATTGCTATTGGCCTATAGGTGTCGCTGGTGTCCCCATGTAAATTTATCCAGAACCAAAGACCATAGAGAGGGCAGACGTCGCAAGTCGTTCTGAATATTTTCAAGAGGGTATTTAAACAGTATTGGTTTTAAAAAAGTAGGTATTTGTTCTTAAAAAAAAACATTATTTGCTTTGAAAACCTTTCAAATATTGCCATGCCAATTAGTGACATCTGGAGTGTGCTTTCGAACTAATGCATCTGAAAACGACTTGCGACGTCTGCCCTCTCTATGGTTTTTGTCAGAACTAGAGTTCTGGACGTTTCATGTTTCCTAGACCCTATTTACAAGATGACTTTCCATCCAAGGTGAACTTTCGACGATTGTTGGCCCCCTTCGCCAAGAAGGGTAGTAAAACAGTCACAATATTGAAATTGGGGGAAAATCGGACTTTTTGATTTAAAAAATATTTTTTTGATATTGTCAATTTTATATACATAGTTTATACACTATAGGGGCAGACGTCCCAAGCCGTTTCCAAGAGGGTATTTAAACAGTATTTGTTTTAAAAAAGTAGGTATTTGATATAAAAAAAACTTGAGACATCTTCCCTCTCTATGGTCTTTGGACTGAACGAAGGGGTTAAGAAATTTCCTGGAGGAAAAGTCATCGTATAAATCTGGTTGATTTATCGCAGGCAACATGCGTTACTTTTTTAAAACTCACCTATAGTTGGCAACTTTTCGAATAGAAGACAATCGACACCCACCCAGGGGCAGACGTCCTAAGTCACATGAGAACTATTTCAATACAGAACATCAACGGTTTTTTTCTAAAAACATAACACTGAATTGCTATGACGGAACGAGCCCCTCTAATATGTCTGCATACCAATATAGGCCATTGTCCTTCCTAGCATTACTACTTACCCATAGATGGCGCCTTGTCCCTGTAGAAATTTCCATTTACTTTTCAATAAATTAATTTATTTATCATTTCACTAAATTGTAATTATATTTTTCATTTTGTTCTCTACCGAAGACTATTTATAAACAGACATATAATACAAATTGAAAGAGGTTTTGTTTTTTTATTATTTCGTTTGTTTGTTTATGAAACTCGTTTTGATTAATTTTTTGTTTATGAGAATGAACAATTCGTAAGATGTTAAAACTAAGTTTGAATGTATTCATGGGGGAGGTGAGGTGAGTGTTAGGGAATTTGATTTCCGGTATTTCCGTTTTACTACACATTAAATTCAAAATTAAATTAAAACTATGATTTTGTTGTTCTTATTTAAATTTGTTCCCTCGAGAGTTCTTCGATGGTACGGGCATTGGTGAGTGTCACCCACAGCGGAGATTGTATGCTGGACAGCGAATAGGAGCGATCGGCATCCAGCGAACGTGATTTGCGCATGGACGCCGAACGCTTTTTCATGGGTATGGGACGATTTTCCGAAATTCTCTTCTGGCGCTTTAGCGTAAAATGCCGCGGACTCAGTGAGGACATGGGATATTCGGCTTTAGTTTGAAGATATTTGGTTTTCGCTTTCGACCGAACATCGGCGGCCTTATCGCTCAGCGGGGCTTGTGTTGAGGGCGATGGAGAGGGGGTGGCTGTGATGGGCTCCAACATGGAGGAGGCATTGGATTTGGTAGCCATCTGCTAGCTGCTGGATAGAGACATTTTGTACGAAGTCGATGACTCCAGGGGCGATTCGGGATGGATAATCTCCGTTTGGGTTTGTTCCACGTCACTGCACCGTTCCTCGACGACGGTGTCCAATTCTAAAGAGGTGAAACCTTGGCTCAAGCTTCGTTCAGGACGTAAACTGATAGCTCGCGACGATCGGTAATCTATGGAGATAGAACAAACAAATTTATAAGAAAATTATTATTTTCACGGCGATTCATTGGGAAATAATAGGCATCAGCACTATCCCACTAAAGTCACAAACTAATGGATGCAAATGCAGGAAAAAGGAAAGGAAAATTGTCCAACTAACTAACTGTGATGGGGAAATGAGTAAAATGAAAAAGGATACTTAAAAAAAAACAGAAAATGTAATATAAATATATGGAATCTAACACAAACTTACAAGGACACAAAAGGGAGTGATGAAAAAAAAAATGACAATCATGTCCAATATTTGTTGTAAAAGAAAAACTGGAAGATGTAAAAAAGGAAAGAAAGAACCAAGTTGTTGCAAAATATTGTCATTAACAAATTTCATTCAAGGATCATAATATCTGAGATGATAACGAAAAATTACATAGAAAATATTCATTACAGCAAATAGGAAAATATGTTTGAAAACAAAAAAGTACCTACAAATTCTCTAGTGATGGGATGATAGGGAGGGTGTGACAAGTGCTGGTGCGGAAAATTTGTATGAACGCCTTAAAGTATGCCAACATTTTCCGAAGCCTTAAAGTATGCTTTGGGTTATAACAGTGCTTAGGCAAAATATCCAGAAAAAAAAACTGTTAAAACAAAATACTCTGCTCTATGAAAAGTTTGGCATTAAATGAATTAATATTTATTCATCAATGCCGGAGGAATGTTGGCCAAACGCCGTCAGTGTCGTTGTTCACTTTCCGTTGTTGACGGATAGCTGGGGTAATTGAAAACAATTGGTGTCGTGTTTTGTTCTCTTATGCTGGATTGAAAACAAAACGAATTGAAACATTTTACTAACTCTAAATGGGGGAGAGACATGGGTGGGAAGGGCCGGCACAGCTATGACACATTTACGACACATGATTTCTGTTCATTGTGACGATGATGTTGTTAGGTTTCAAACTTTCTACGGGAATGAGAGGAATACAAAGTTGGAATGGGAAAAACTCAAGATTTATTAAAACAGACAGCCGGGAGTTGAAAAGAAGAATATGTTTAGAAGGAGTTTAATAACAAGAAAGTAGACCGAATTTCAGCTATAAATATAAATAATAAAATTCAGTGAAATTCAGACAACAGAAGAACATTGGGGCAAACAAATAAAACGCCAAGTTGAGTTTCCCAATTTTTCTGAGAACCGATTTTTCCCTATAGGTCATCTCCAACCAGACCCACTATGTCCATCTTCCAGACTTAAGCTCGAAATCTCTTTAGCTAGATATGTTTGAAATTTCACTCAAAGCGGATTTTTTTCCCCCATGAAAATGTTTTGTAATACCCGAAGTTTCTCACAAAGTAAATTTTCACGAAACCCCTTTTGGTCGAAGACCTCCTAACGTGCGTATTTCCCTTGACATTCCATGAAGGAACACATGGCAAACTTCCTTAAAATCAGAGAGCTTTGCACGATAGAATTTCATGGGACCTACTGTTTACAACCGGCCAAGAAAGATTTTTGCTTTTGCTATAGAAGTTGTACATGACTTGGAGATTACTTTCTCGCCGGCCTTTTTGAGAAGTAAACAATAATAACTTTCGGAATCGTGTGTTACTTTTTTTTTACTGGATAAACCTGTCGGTGTATCAGCTCTTTACTGGCCATTCGCTTTTGTGTTATTCGCCTACGTTCTTTATCATCTTGGCATCCTTTTTTAAGAAACCAACCTATACTTTCCCCCTAATGACTTCGAAACTTACTGTTTGACCCTGCTTGAAAATATTACTTAATCCGTTCGTCCTTCCTGTTTACTCTACCGCCATTTTCCTCTTGTTCATCGAAAACGTAGGGCATCCGTCATTACAGTGACCTTGTCAGTTGGGCATTACTCCCTTGATTTCCGTTCCTTATTGAAATGATGTCAATCCTGCCTTTGTCTCAAATTGTATTAAACAAAATTGATTGACTGCTGCTGTCGCACCTAACATACTTTAAGGCGCTTGATGTCGCTATATTTTTTTAGCTTTCAAAATCAATTTTTCACAAGGCAATCATCAATCAATCATAATTATATGGGGGATTGAAACATTCAATATCATGGACATCCGAAAACAATACATTACAACACTCAAACTCACTAAGCCTATGTATTGGACTAAATCTGACCAGGCTCACAGCATGGTCCTGCATATCGTAATTCCTTCGGCGATCACGTTCACGGGCCAATTTGGCGCGATGACGCAAACAGCAGATGACAATGAATGCCAAAATGGGAAAGCCAAATATGCACGAGACAATGGGTATGACAATTGATTCCGGTGAAACTGTAAAGAAATGAAACAGAGGGAGAGAGAGAGAAAAGAGAAATGTGTTAGGAATTTCTTAATAAGCACCAAGGAATTTCATAAGAAATGCGCAAAGTTATTAAGACAAGGCCCAAACAAAAGCAGCCAACAAACACAAAATAAATGGAAATATTCAAAAACGACAACGTTATTACAAATATGACCTTATTCTTATTCTTACTTTTGCCATTTCTTATATTTTGTCAATTTGTCTGTCTGCCTTTCAGCCAACGGATAATTGAGTTTTTCATCTCCTTTTTTTCCCTTGGCTCCATTATGGTTTTATTAAGTCTTGGGTTATTTTCGAATGAAAATGCCCAAAAGGATTTTCTTGGCAAATATTTGAATACACAGACGATTATATACTTACTTATCACATACTACTGATTTATCTATACGAGTATTTCTCATATACAGGTTTTTCCACATATTAATTAGTATCACCATGTATGTATGTGTACTTCAATTAAATCCAAAGATATGACAACTCTTTCAGCATCTCATACACAGCCAATGGTGGCAAATATTTTCATAAGAAAATGAAATGAAAATATGAGACTATTAACATAATGGATTTTGTGTCTTGGCAAACAACCACACATCATTGTGTGTCCCGGACTAATTTCGGTATTATTAAAGTGCCACTAAGTGGACGGGTAGAACTTCCTCAGGGATGATTGAAATCAAACTAAGAATGATGGGCAGGCTGGTAAAACTTTGAGCCGACGGCTCAACCGGTACAATTAGTACAAGAAAATGCCATTCGTCCGTCGTTTCAGTTTATCTGTGTGTATTAGTAATTTAATATGCAATGGGATGCTTCCTTGTCACCCACGACCGGTTTACCAGTGCGTATGATTAATATTGTCTTTAAATACCTTCAATGTTCCCTAAAATGGATGCTGTATATTTGAATTTCGAACGTATGAGTAATATTAATTCAAAAAACACCTACTTACTTATTTCCCTTAACCAAAGACCAAACACTTCTAACGCTTTAGTTCGAAAGCACACTCTAGATGTCAGTAATACGCCTGACAGCATTTGACAGTTAGAGAAAATACTGGTTTTATGCTGACAATATACACATACGCTTTAGTAAACGACTTAGGGCATCATTGTATTAAATGGCCGTTGCCTTAACATTCCATGAAAGAACAGCCGGGAAACGTGTCTCGAATCAGTGAGCTGTGTGCGATATAATTGTGTGTACTAACTGACCGGGACCTGCTTTTTAAAGCCGGCTCCGAACGGCTAAGGCTTTTCTAGACAAGTTTTACATGGCTTAGAGATTGCTCGGTTTAGAGAGATGTCAGCAAGGAGAGAGTACACTGTATACCTTCTTCCCCATTGTTTCTGGTATGGCACGGCCGAATATACACAAATCAGATCTCTTGCCTTACATTGGCTTATTTTCTCTTCTCTCGGAGTGGAGAATTTATAAATCACTTCAGTATATTTTGAGATTATGAGGGCTGGGGAATTGTCCCGCTGTCAGCTGGGACAATGCAAGTGCTGACGTTTGCAAGGACGCAAATGCAATTAGCCTGTATACCTCCCGCTATTTCCAGTGCGTACAATTAATAATTGAAAACCACTGGTACGTATGAGTGATATCAATCGATAAACCTAATAACTCATACGTATAGTTTTCCTCATCATTTTTATTAGGGTAAACGCCAGTTAATTTTTTTCCCATTCTCGGTGTGAACATTAGGGTGGAGTGAAATTCAAAAAAAAAAAAGTTAACCTCGGAAAGAGATGTAGTCTGGGGTCCTAATGAGGGGAAAAATAAAGAAAAAAATTTTAAAAAATTTTTAGGGGTCGCGCCACTCCCTCGAAATTTGGAAATTATCGCTATTTTGGCGTTGATTTTAGAAAAATCCTAAAAAGTTGTATGTCAATAAATGTTTGCAGTAGCGTAAACAATGAAATAAACAATTTAAAAAAATTTTCTCATTGTTCAAAAATTTCAAAAAGTAAAATAAGTCAAATCGTCCCTTCTTCAGAAAATTGACTGAACAATGAAATCGCCACCAAAGCTACAAAAATTAGTCGATTATCCTCATATTTGTCTCAAATACTTTTGTTTGGGCACTGAACAAGCTCAAACTTTTAAATTTCGAATAAGTTAAGTCGTTAATTTTTAGGATTTTTCTAAAATCAACGATATAGCGATAATTTCCAAATTTCGAGGGAGTGGCGCGACCCCTAAACATTTTTTAAAATTTTTTTCTTTATTTTTCCCCTCATTAGGACCCCAGACTACATCTCTTTCCGAGGTTAACTTTTTCAAATTAAAAAAAAAGCATGTTTTCACTCCACCCTAGTGAACATATTTGAATGGCACTACAGCGTATTTTAAGACAAATAACCCTCCGAGCTGGTATTTTTACATAAACTCTTCAAAATAATGACAGTTTTCTTAAGGATTCTAATTAAACCACTCGCATACCTGCAAACTCGCATACATACATGCAATTAGGCATGCTTACGTCGTGTATGTATATGAGAGTTCAGAATGTAAAATAAAGAAAAGGTTTGTTATTATTTGTGGACAACGAATAAAACTAAATGTATACAAATGTGAATTCAACATTTTGTCTTAAGCCCCCAGCGGCATTAAAATGTACACACCTACATATACAAAGAGCAAAGGTCACAGGATGTTGTTACTGCTGGTATTTATACACACTCACACAGACACACACCTACAGGGCCACACAACTAATCAGTGTGTTATTTAATCGAAAAATGTATGATTTTTATTTTTGGACACAATTCTCAAGACACCAACAACAAAGGTCACGCATCAGCTACACGACCAATGACGAACAGCGTCTGCCGGACGGACAGAACAAATTGGCCAGAGATTTGATAAGTAAACACCCCAAAAAAAATCACCAGAGCTAATAAGAAGACCTTTGTCCTTTAGCCTTTCTCTATAACCCCTTTCCCAGCCCCTATTTGTAGTCAGTGAAAAACATTGTTGCCATTTCTCTTCTGGAAGAGTAAATAACTCCTAATTGGTTGTATGACTTTGACATTATTCAATTCCCTTTGTAACAGGACACACGGGTGGGTAAACGCGATAATGGTCAGTAGTCCGCTGTGTTTAATATAATTTAGATATTTTTCCGCTCCACATTTTGACTACCGTGGGATTGTATGTGATGTCCCTGCCTGGAATGGCGTGCCATTTCGAAGTGTGGCGTATGGTCGATCGTCACCATATTGATGGCATTGTAATTGAATTACATTGCCAGGGAATTGCAAATTGTATCTGCAATTTCTTGTCATACAACACAAATGCCATTGAGTGATTGAAATTCAATCAAACGCATAATTTCCGGAAATAATGTAAACATTTTATGGCGATATTGACAAATGAATGACGTTTAAATGATGTTTAACTTTTACGGCTTCTGATTCGATAATTCATGTTAAACATACGCTCTGAGTTGCAATGGCGATAATTGTGGTGATTATTTAATACAAGTGAAATATAAATAAGAGGAAGTAATGGGCGGTTTTGTAAACCGAATTCATTTATTTATTTATTTTTAATCATATGAGAATATTTCCAAAATTAAAGTGGTAAAGTTACAGATCACCAGCAACAATGGCTAACAGCTCTAAATGGATATTATTGTCAGTGCGTATGATTAATATTAATTTGAAACATCTCGTTTGGACATAAGTAATATCAGTTGAATGACTTATATGTATAAATCGAGCCCAAAAAGAAAATTTTAGACGAGAGGCTTTTCCATGTGGTGAAACATAAAAACGTGTGGTGCTTACATTACAATTAAATTTGCTATATATCTGTAAATATAAGTTTTTAATGCATTTATTTGTGGTACTATATACTCCATTTACTCTTATAAAAAACAAAGATATTCGAATCGGCTGACGGTCTAAGCCAGTTAGCAGATGTAGTAGTACGCTTACGATACAGTAGATGTCACTAAGAAACCCAGTTTACGTTCGTTTTGGGAAATGTTGACTGTGACTTACGATGGATTCAACCCCGACTGAGTAAATAAATTATATCGTACACAGCCCACTGATTGTGTTCCCCACCTGTTCATAATTAATAATTAAATAGAAAAAATATACAATGTCATACCTTTGTTTGACTAACCTTGTCAGCTCCTGCCCTTCCTCCCACAACCCTGTGATTTCTCAGGACAAATATTTTGGGAATTAAAACGAATGTAACATGATTAAGAGAATTAATGGAGAAAAAACAACCGTAGGGTATTACGTCAATAATTCCTTACAGGCTAATCCAGAAATCTGTGAACAGTGTGTTATAAATGAAGAGGGCTCACGAGAAGGATCTCCGAAAGCAGTCATTGTCTTAAATTCTTAATATTAACATTTGCGTATGAAGATGAATTTCAGTCGGTGTCACCACAAATGATTAATGACAAACACAAACACAAACAACATAACAGTCATAGCAGAGTGCAGCTGTACCTACCTGTAGGATAAACAATAATTGTGGTTGCTCGATTTTTGTTGCCGGCTATAAATGTGGCCACCGTTTGGGCGGTGGGAAATGCCGACGCCGCTGCGGTTGTTGTTTCCAAATGAGTGGTGCTATTTGATAGAGTCGTCACGGCGATATCAGCAGCTGCGGCCGCTGTGGCATAGCTGCCAAAGCCATCAGTTATGTTGCCAACAAAACCACCACTTACATCGCCGCCGACGCCGTCACTGATACTGCCAACAACGATATCATCATAAGTTTCCCGGGATGAGGACAATTGCGGTGATGTTGGTTGTCCCACTGATGCGGAGAATGTTGAGGAGGAGGCATATTGAGCATTGTAATCACTTATGTTGGTTTTGGAGACATTCGCCAAAGTTTTGTGGAAAAATGCTTTTAAACGTTGTGTTGCATTGTTGTGGTTGACTTTGGATGACGGTGCCGGGGCCGGGGCCGATGCGGATGCAGTGTCCATAGATTCGTATAAAAAGGCAGATTCGTGATGGTGTTCTTTATGACTATTGAGATTGTTGTTGGGCGGTGTTGTTGTCGTCGTCGTCCTCGTCGTCGTTGCTCGGATTCCCATTGTTGTCGCTGATGTTGTTATAGGCGGTGGCAGCATTATTGCTTAGCGTTTTTTTTTTGTTGCAAACAACAAGTACAAAATGTTGTTGCTATTGTTCTGGTTTGCCGCAGCAACAATGCTAATGATGTTGTTGCCTCTTGTTACTTGGGATGACAATGTGAGTGTTGTTGTAGATGCTGGATCTGTGATTGCAAGTGTCGTTCATTATTGGTTTTCTCTCTCTCTCTCTCTGTCTCTGTCTCCTCACTTTGATTTTCACTTGTTAAGCAGATTTTTCATGTAATTTTTTATTGTTTTTTTTTTTTGCTTTGGTCTTTTCAGTTTACTATCCTCCCTCTCATGTACTCACGGACATCAGTGCAGTGTGGTTTTGATTATGTTTTATGGCATACGAAGGAAAAAACAACACATGAACAATGAACTGTAAGCAGAAAGCGAAATATTCTTTTTATAGACATTTGTTGTTGTGCAGTTTCTCTTTTGTTGGTTGGTTTTCTGTTTTCTGTTTTGATTTGTTGGTTTGTTTTGCTTTAAGTATTTGATTGTGTGATTTATTTGTATTATTATTGCAATCTCAGTTCGTGTGTGGTTTTGCATGAGTGTAAGTGCACGGGGTGTTGCAAGATTAACTGCAACACAAGTCTGTTGGGGACCAGGGGGCGTATGGAAATTTAGAAAATTAAATATCGTTCAAACGCGTTCGTGGTTTACAGCCTGTTTCTATAAAACGACTGAGTCTTTCGTTTCGCCAAAATAACGAACAGAAATTATGTTTCGTCAGTTTGAGTTTTTGTAATACGAAAGTCTCAGTTAAATTCTAATTGATATTTTTTTCTTATGTATTTTTTGTGTGTATTGTCTAATTGGATTCGTTGGAGTTATAGAAACACAATTCAGTTTCAGACGTTTCTGTTCATCTCAGACGTATACGTTTTATAAAAACAGGCTGTTAGACAATTAAATCATACGCATCATACGCTCAGAGGTTTACAAAAAGGTTTTTCTCTCGGCTTCCAAAACATTATAATTTACAAATCAGGACGAGAGCATTTGGTAAATGCCACAAATATAAAGGTCACTGCTCAGTTAGGGCTATGACCAGCAGATGGGACAGTAGATCTCCAGACTGCTGCAGAATGTGCGAGGATGAGGACGAATTGGAGACAATAGAACACATCCTTTGTCATTGTCCAAGTTTGCTAGGGAATAGATTTTTTGCTGAACTATGGGACATTTCGAAGACAGGTTATATAAGGGGTATTAGATGGTTGAACGACGGGGGATGCGGGGAACCTAACCTACAGGGTGTGGCGATATGTAAACATCTAATAACATTGATCTTTGTCTCGTGACTCGAGTAGATATCTTCATGAATCTTTAAGTCAGAACAATTTTTATTACGAATCGTTTCACCCGACGTTGTACGTGGAATATTGTCGCCAGTTTTACTTTACCGTGAAGGCCTGAACAAGGCCATTGGGTAACTACGATGCGAAATACCAAGTAAACCGGCTACGCCGTAGGAGCCCCTTTGCGAATTCTCGATGTTTGTGAATCCTCCCACTTGTTTTTGGTTAGAATCCCAACTATTACCTCGGCTACTCCATGGGCAGTAGCATCCGGCTAAGGTCACAACTCCACACCGAGTCTAACTGGAGAAACTGCCTAAAAGGCCGTTACCAGCGGGCCAGTCTAAGATAAAAATCCTAGGAGATACGGCTATCGAGCAATCTCTAATTTCAATACGAACGTTTCACTCTTATTGGCTAACAACTTAACCTAAACTGTGATTATTTTAATAGCACAGCCATTTTCTAAATATATAATTGCATATTCAACTGCATTATGCAACAACATCGTCTATGCCATTTGGTGTCCCATTGCAATATTTATTAGAGAGCGAGAGATAGAGAGAAAACCCTTTAATTTCTTAACATTCTAATACAACAAAAGTCCCACCCCCACCCCCCTAAACATCTTCAGTTCGGAACCGTTTGCCACACATGAGTTCATAAATATTGAATATCCAAGTTTTTTTCTTTCAATTTTGTCTTGCGTTAACTCTGCCGCCAAATGCTCCCTAGCCTAAATTCAAAAACACACACCACACTCGAAAGGAAATTGCGTATTTTCCTTTATTTCCATTCCCTCTTCACTTCCCCTGATTTTCAATAGAAAAAAAAAAATTGCAAACATATGCTACACTTTCTATACTGGCTTTTAATTTTGTTTTCTATTGTTGTTCGGGCAAAACTCCTTTGTCATCCTTACGTTTTGCCAATGAAATTGAAAATTGGAAAAATTTCAAAGTTAATACACTTGAAAACGGGGGTGTCGTGTGGTGGCGCACTCGTATGATTAATATTTTGTATTGTAATGCAACACAAAGAGTGTGAGCTTCGCTCGTTCCACAGGCCACAGGGGGGAGGCCAGTGCCGGATACACACAGCATCAGCACAAAGCAGCCGTGCCGGAAAACCGAGTATTACATTTAATGGATTAAAAGAGCAATTTTTGTGTGTTTTCATTGATTTCCGTTTATAATTCAATACTGTACGGTAACGAGATTCAATAAATATTTTATTAATGGTCAAACGATTTTCATTATGTATGGCCACAGGATTAAACAATACCGTGCAAAATACAACCGTTTTTTTTTAAATTCTTTAAATATTTTTTGTTAAAATTTTCGCTTTTTTGATATTGTTTAGCTTACAGTCACTCAAATAAAACGCTGGCTGGGACATGTCGGTCGAATGAATACAAACGCTCCCGCCAGAAAGGCGTTGGACGACAACTAAATACCACGAATGGCGCAGACAAGGACGACCGAGACTCCGGTAGAGGGACCGAGTGGACATGAAAATCCTTGGTATCACGAACTGGAGAAGCCAAGCAGAAGACCGAACGGCTGGGAAATCATTTATTAAGCAGGCCAAGACCAACAACAGCTTGTAGAGCCAACTTAAGTAAGTAACTTCAATGGACAATATGAAGATATAAGAAATTGACAAGCAGTTGTACAATAGGGAATATCAAGAATTTGCTATTTCAGTGCCCAGAAAACAACGGTTCCGAAAAACTTTTGATTGACTTGCAAATTTCTGGGATGAAAAAAAAAGGAAAAAAGGAATTGTAATATTGGCTAAGAACGTCAAACTGGCTTTGAAATCTTTTTACAATTTCTAGTTTTTGCGAATTTTTGATTTCCTCTTTAATTCTCCAAACAATATTTTTCATCAATGTGTTATGGTCGAAAACTGTTTACAAAAATTTAATTTATAATTTAATTTAGCAATGGGAAAAATGTGTTTTTTTTTAAATTCTCAACGAACTCTATGAAATTTTGCAGGCATTTTTGTCCTATATCCATAGACTTTCTTCAAACTTGATTGATCAAATTAATTTCCAAAACTGTGTTTTTGGCGACTATATTTTTTTTTTTTGATCTGTATACAAAAAACTTTCTGCAAGACCTGTCTCCTTATTCAATACCCTAGGCAAAACAATTTTTTTTAAAAATTATTCAATAGAACAGTCTATGCCATGTTAATAATTTCATAATTTTGTGATAGATCCATATTTTTCTTTGTTTTCTTAAAAGTCTCCATGATGAATTTCCACAATTTCTATTTCCAGTTTTCCCTTTTTTGTTTTGATCCCTTTTAAATTTTAAAAAGTCTTTTTACCGATCGGAAATTTATTTTTTTTTCTCTCTCTTTTTCTGTAGTCTAGTGTTATTTATTTATTTGTTTGTTTATTAATTATTTTTTTGATCCTCTTTAAATTTTAAAAAGTCTTTTTTGTCTCTCTTTTTCTGTAGCCTAGTGTTATTTATTTAATTGTTTTTTTTATTAATTTTTGTTTTTGATCCCTTTTAAATTTTAAAAAGTCTTTTTACCAATCAATTTGTTTTTTTTTTGTCTCTCTTTTTCAGTAGCCTAGTGTTATTTATTTAATTGTTTTTTTATTAATTTTTGTTTTTGGTCCCTTTTAAATTTTAAAGTCTTTTTACCAATCGAAAATTTGTTGTTTTTTCTGTAGCCTAGTGTTATTTATTTATTTGTTTGTTTATTAATTATTATTTTTTGATACTTTTTAAATTTTAAAAAGTTTTTTGTCTCTCTTTTTCTGTAGCCTAGTGTTATTTATTTAATTGTTTTTTTTATTAATTTTTGTTTTTGATCCCTTTTAAATTTTAAAAAGTCTTTTTACCAATCGAAAATTTGTTGTTTTTTTCTCAGTTTTTCTGTAGCCTTGTTTTATTTATTTATTTGTTTGTTTATTGATCACCAGTTGATTTGTTGCCGCTTTACCAACATTCAATATGAAACCATTTATTTTATTTTCTTACATTTTTTATTTTTCATTTGATTTTTCTCAACTTGTATTCAATTTCCTTTAATTTTTTTTTTTTTTTCAACCAACTTTCACTTGTTCTGTGCACTGAAGAACAGGCAAAAGAACTTTACAACAAAGTCCGACTGACACACATTCCGGTGGATGTTACTTGAATCTTGCGGCAGCTTTTCTACGTGTTCTTTTTGTCTATTCATGATTCATGTTACTTTAAGTTTTACACGCCATCACTTGCACGACACTACACACTCGGTTACCGTTATGTTCATACAAATATACTCCGAACCGTCGTCTGTCAGTGGTTACTGACTGGTCTCGTTGGGTTTGTTGAATTGCTTTGGTGTGTTTTGTTCGAAGTGCGCTTCGCTTTTGTGTACCGTATCCTTGCCGCCATAAAACTAATAACAATTTTCCAGCAAAGATTCCTTTTATACATCACGTACTTCCAGTAACAAGTAAGAGTATACAATACGAGAGCGTGACATTCCTGGTGCTCTCTTAACTCAACAAATATTTGAAAATGTTTTACTTGAAAGGAAAACGCTCTTAAATCCAATTGCTTGTGTACTCTTGGCGAAATGTTTAATTTCATAAAGTATCATTGACCTACCCCATTGAATTGTTTTCATTTTTCTTTTAATAAAACCCAACGTAATTCATTTAATATTTTTGTTTGTAGTCCATCTATTCAATTGGCATTTGTTGTTCTTATTATCGATTTGAACGATTGTCCAATGTAAGCGTATCCCTTTGTCCGGCCGGTGTTGTTTTGTCATGTCTGGTTGGTTTTGTTTTTCTCAAAACGGATGTTTAATAAACAAACGGAAATGAATAAACAGAGAATTGTTTTAGTCATGTTGTTGTAGACAATGACAAGCCGTTAATCAAGGATTTCCAAATGGACTCATTGTCTTTGGGTTAGCTTGAATTCAATTTTATGGAAATAGTTTGAATTACAATCATTTGTATTCGCCCACCAAATATGAATGAAATCGTCTTTCATAACTAATGGGAATGTTTGTTGTTTTGAAAAAAACAATCATATAAAGAAATGTCTTTTTTTTTGAATTTCTAAAAATAGTCTTGTGTTTGAACCACCATTTTATTTTTTAAAGTTTGCATACCTTCTAACCAAGGCTACTTTGTTTCCAATCGCCCACGTATTCATTCAGTTAGTTTCATATAAAATATTTAAAAATGAAAAAAACACGTGCCATTATTAGCCCAATACCAAAATAGTCCAATACCGAATATTATTCAATACAAAATGCACATATTCATATAAATAAATACTGATGCACTTATCACACAGTGTGCTATGTAAATACTCAATACTCACTCGTACCACAAGAAGAGCAATTAGAAAGAAAAAATTTGGTGGACTATTTTCTTTCTTTTTTTTACATTTTTGTTTATTTATAAAAATAATTGGTAAATGAAATCGATATAAATAATCGGGTATGCAAGCAAATAAACAGAAATTACTTAAATATGCATGGAATTGAAAACAACAACAACAAATAGTGATGAATAGTGAAAGTACTTAGCTCGTATGAATCACGGCAATCATTACAAATCAACAACAATCAAAAATAAGCAAATTTACGTACATATGTTTGTGGCAGGAGCAAAGTCCATACCACCATTCTAACAAAATTGCCCATTTAATATTTTTAAAATTTGATTTATTAATATCGTAGACAAAACTGTTCTGTAACCCCTTTAATACTTCATCTTTATTTTTAGTTTGGGTTCATGTGGGAGGAGTGTGATATTCAGAATGAAAATGTAGCCTAGATTTGGCAATTGCAATCAGTTTTCCAAAATCTGCTTTCATAAAAAGTCACATGAAATAAGGAAAAACAACAATGAGATAAAAAAAAACACTTTTTTTATTTATTGAATAAACTCATTGTAAGTACTAGGATAAACTATGCGACTATATGCAGTACCTTTCAGGAGAAAAGACACTACTCATTCAATCAACCCTACTTTGAACTAAGCGAACGCTGTGATGTAATCAATCCTACAATAGTCGAAGGTGATCCTAAGCAGTACTAGTCAAAATGTTCTGCGTTAACAACATTCTGTATGAAACGACTGAATGTGCAGCAGTAACTCTGTGCGACATCTGTTGACTTCATGTGGAAACCAAAATATGGGGTTGTTGTTGAATATTTTATGTTGTTGAAAGGATTTCGACGAGTTTCCCTTTTCATTATGGCAAAGGACTTCTTTCGTCGCTGTTCACACGTTACTTCTGTACAGCCTGGACACACACCATAATTGTATATAACAGTTTTAATAGCGCCGACAATTTTAACCGAAATGACAACTAGAGAGCTGTCTCAACAACGACCTTTGCCATAATGAAGCAGCTTATGGTGGAATAGGAAATGACAACGAAAACAGACTGTGACACCTGAGAGCAGGGCCATTGGGGCAATACTAGACAGCGACGTAGGCAATAACGACGCAGCTTATTCATTATGTTCCTATAGCGATGCTATTGTAACCACAGATCAACTAGAGAAACTGTCGACACCATCAAATATAGTGAACCTACCAAAAATACCAGGTGAAATAAAATTCCTTTCCATTCACGATTGATTGATTGATCTTCTCTCTTACAAATACAAAATAAAACCAAACATGCATGTTCACAACGAAAAGTTATTCAGTTCCTATACGCTCAGCAGATCGAGCAAACAACTAGAATGTTTTTAAAGCGATGACATACTCATTTGGTTGAGAGTTTCTTCGCATTGTTCAGAGATGATCGCAATAAGTGTGATCATCTTGGTTTTAAGCAAATGCGACTGTAATTGCTTGTTCGTTGCGTAGTCATTCGTTGAATACACCTGAGTGTTGTGATATCAGTCGATGACTAACTATTCGATATTAATTTGTCGGCTTCATTTTTAGTTGCTAAGATGATGTTTATTATATTCATTCCGAGACAAACTCACAAGCATTTACATACAACATCATAAATGTTTTCCATTCACACAGACAGTCACTTTTGAGTCTGTTCCTTAAGCAGTATCAGTAGAAACTATAAAATTAATACAATTAATTGAAGCTTTTAAGGGACTATTTCATACATTCTATGGGGGGTCGGGGGTTACAAAAATATATCTTCCAACTGTGACATGTTGTCTTTGTAATTCATTACAAAAATATATATAAAGTTTTCATTCATGCACAACAACGTAAAAAAAAAACTTTTCACTTTCCCCCAATTTGGCTGGGTTGTTTTTTACAATTCTAATGTACTTTCCAAAGATATCACACAAACGTTATAACGAAATTTCAGACCAAATCAAGACGTTCTTGTTGCAGTAGTTTTCAGAAATTATAAAATAAATGTTAGTATGTAATATAATTTAAAATTGAGAATAACAGATACAATCGTTCGTTTAGACGTTTTGTTGTTTAGTCGCATTTAAACCACACTTTGTATCCAATTCAAAGCACCACGTATGCGGCGGAGTCGGGCGCGTGTTAGGAAACTACAAATCAACTGATATTCAACATAAGTACGACGACCAGCCTGTTGGTAGTTATTCAAGGAGACCGATGCATCTGTGGACGATTTAGCTTCACACATAACTTTAGTGGTCAAGGATAAAAGCCACTGTAAGATCTGAAGAAAGTAATACACAAATACATAACTTATATTGTTTAAAGCTATTATTAAATTACACTTACTTCTGGACTATTGGGCATACCGCCCGCTTTAAGCCAATGAGAAGGAGCCCACAAAAATAATTGCATCACATTTGCCGCTATATCGGGACTAACGCGTCTGGAAGGATTTGGTGATAATATATTGTAAATCAATTGTTGCACCAACGAGGGACACTCCTCGCTTAATTGTGGCAAATCGTCTTCTTTGTAATCGGAATTGCGCAAAGAAAATGTCTGTTCTCCTTTAGCGAAAGCCATGCCACCACTTGAGGAATAGAAGGGATTGTAACTACCAAATATTTCATAGGCTATGGCCCCACAAGCCCACAGATCTGCTTTGGCATAATTTAAAACCGCAAAAGGTCCTGGCTGCTTATTGATAATCTCCGGAGCCATTAGGGCAGCATTACCGCCCTTGTCAATGTCAAACGAAGTGTAAGGCACTTGCAAGCCATGCACGCGATCCGCCAGGCAACAACCAAAGTCAGAGAGTACCAAAACTGGTGGAGAATCATCATCATTCAATTCAATCAATATATTATCGGACTTCAAATCTCTATGGGCTATGCCGTGGCGGCTTATATGAGCAACTGCCTCCAGCAATTGGGTCAACAACAGTAACTTTGTTCTGGTACTCAATAGATGCGAGTCCAAAAATGCCCTTAAACTATAATCGTAGCGTTTCATCAACAAATACAGTGACATATTGCGGCCATATCCGTTCGGATTAATACGCTGAGGCTGGGCAATGGGATACAAGAGATTACCATCGGGAAAATTGCCTACTTCGTCACAGAAGAAACCAAACATACAGACTATATTTGGATGTGGCGGCAGAACCAGAGTTTGATCTTGAATGTGCTGTTCCCAAGTTTCGGCGGCTTCGTTTATGTAACGTTGGCGGGCGGGCACTGTTTCCTTATACATCGCACGTAGAATGGCCAAAGCATTACTTTGAATATCATAGTTGAACATCATTTTCAAGGCCAAAGGATAACGATGAATGTTGGCGTTAGCCGCAGTATCCGAGGTTTGCTGAAATTAAAGAAAAGTGTATTAAAATTAATGTAAACATATCAGTGAACAATTACAGTTCTGAAGAAGATCTGTAAGTGAACTGATTGTAGAAAGTCTCTGAATTGTAAACGTTCAGGCAGTTTCCAATAAAAAAAAAGAATATGCGGGTCAGAAATATACGTGGGACGAGTTGAGAAACAAAGATGGCTAGTGTTTGGAGTTTTCTTAAAATTTAAATCTTTGGGTTCGAAGATCTTCAAAGCTGGAAGATCATCTCACCAACTGGGTCTGTAGTACACACTTCTAAAACCTCTCATAATCTGCTGGTTCTTGTATACCACTGATGCTCACTAACATTTCCATTCTCATTCGCCATAAAAATATGTACTTTACCAAAAAAATTAATTATTATTCAGCCTAACTACGGTTGGCGTTGTCGAGTCGTAAATTTGTCGTTTTTACAAAACGGTATTACGGTTGGCGAAATTTTAAAAAAATGCAACTTTATTTTTTGTCGTTTTTGTCAACCGAAATACGATTTTATAAATACGTCAACTTTACGACTACGCCAACCGTAATCAGGCTGATTATAATAATGAAGAAAATTATTTATGTTTCAAATAAAAAGAAAATATATATAAATAAGTAGTAGATGACGAAGTGGTTTAAAAAGAACCAATGTAATTCCCGAATGTAAATATAGAGGTTGCATACACAACTGAACAATTAATATGACAAATATATATGATTTAGTACGGTTTCCAATTCAGAACATAGTCGTATACTAGATGCTGTTTTCCACGGCGTAAATGCTGGCGACTTTACGAGTAAACCAGTAATCTCTAAGACATGTACAACTGTTCTAGGAAAAGCATTAGCCAATCGCTGCCGGCTTTAAAAAGTAGTTCCCAGTCAATATCAGCTCACTGATTCGAGAGAAGTCCGTTAAGGGGAATAAGTAAGATCTTCTAACATATCCCTGTGTTATACACGTGTTATTGGCTCGGATATGTTGTGCTATGGTTTTTTATATGAAATGATTTCAGTCTAGGACGAGCAAAAAATCAAAACTGTGAAACGCGTATTATATGTTTACTGTTACTGACCAACCCACATTTTAGTCTTAGTTATCTGATACTTTGGGCGTTTGTCCATCGGAAAATATATGTATATACGACTTAATTTGTTAACTTACCAATCCCATGGTGCCACTGCTCACACCCGAAAACCCGGCTTCATTCTCCGTTGTTATCTTAAAATCCTTCTGCTGCTCTCGATCCTCTATTGCCCGATCTGCATTTAATGCCTCCTGGAATTGAGTTGCGGCCGATGTTTGACTATAAATTTGTATATTATCCACCGAGCCGCCAAAATTGTGCACAAAACGTGACATATTCTGAAGTGGGGTTATAAATTCTGGTCGAAAAGATTGCTGTAGCAAAGGATGACGCGGTCCAGGTGAATTCAATTCGGAAGGCGGTGGAGAAGATGATGTCGCAGATTCATTTGCTGAAGTCTCTGATGTGGAGCTATTTTTAAAGGAGGCGGCATAAACGACTGCAGCACAGCCCTTGGCAATGGCTGGGCCTATGGAGAGTTTGTCAATGCTGAAGGAGGAATCCAAGGTGTCGGAGATATCATCGTAGTTCCAAGAGTTCTGCAGACGACTGGCAGCCTCACGGATTTCCCAGCAAACACCTTCCAATTCATCTTCTTTTGTCAAAACGCCGGCACCTGAAGCTAAGCTCACTCCAATGAGAGCAAAGAAAGGAGCGGAGTCACCATAGAAGAGTTTCTTCGTAGCTTGGGTACGCAATTCGGCCGAATAGGTTGTCGTAACACGGTTTAAGATGTTATCAATGAATAGCTTACGTGCTTGCTGGCCAAAACGAAATATGCCGGCAGAGTGTGGAACATTGGCAGCCAATTGGCCTGTTGCCGTTCCAGATTTCGAAGTACCAGCGACGACATTTAGGACATTTCGTGCAGCTGGTTTCTGTAAAAAAAATAATAGCGATTAATTATTAGAAGGAAGAATTGCCATAGCTGCATACCTTTCCCACCGATGCCACTAACGGTGGTATACGTTGTTGGCGTGTTCGATTTTGATTTTGTTCCAAAATGTTGGTATGTATATCTCGTTTCCAATAGCTTTGGAGCAATAAACGACCATGTTTAACTAGTCGTGTGGTCAATAAACGTACAGACATGCTGACTACTCAACACCCTCCCGCAAAGAAAAATCGTCAACAGTCACACCTCCGGAAATTGTCAAAAGATTCTATGTTAATGAGAGGAGGCGAAAAATGAAATTGCGTTTTATCTCAAAGCAACCAACTTTTGGGATATATTAGATGCGTCCCTCACACTATACTCACCCCCTTGTTGTGTTGTTTTTCTTCTATCCGTTGAGTTGGGTGATTTATCGTTTTTATTTTCTGGCAATTTCACCGCAATGTGCGGTTTTGACTAGAAATAACATACCAAAGACTAGATTGCAGACTGATGAATCGTGATGTACAGGGACAGCCTTGTTTTTCTTATTCTGTCTGATTTGTTTGTTTCTTTGTTTTGTTTTCGTCGTTTTTTGTTAGGTAACGAATATCATCGAATTTTTTGGGAACCTTCCTTCTCTACCTTGTATTCTTGTCTGACGACTGAGCTGTCACAAATGAACGACAATAAAGACAAGTGTTTGGGGAAATACAGACCTTTAAATGTTTTAAAAATACAAAAATACAGAAATCAATCTTCTTGGCGTATTAGCGTATTATCAGCTGTTCAGCTCTTCCAGTTGATTATTTAAGGCAACTGTGTCAATAATTCCGATCAATCAGTCTGGCTACTCCTTAATTTGCCAAACGATAACAACGATAATTTGCCCAACGATAACAACAATTTATCGTTTTTTGTTTCATGGAACGTTACCTTGTTTTTGAGGGTTCTTTTGTGGTGAATGGAAGTAAAACTAATTTAATTTTAATTTACAACTCGACCTTCGACTAACTTCGAAACGTTGCGGATTGGGGTGGGGGGGAAGACTTTTTTTTTTCTTGATTCTTCCAATCATGTTCGTTTATTGTCGGTTCTTCCATTCGTTCATATCGGATTCCTTCATTCCATGAAGTTCAGCTAACCGAGCAGAAGCAATGACTACGATGGCGACGGCTTCTTTTTTCCCAGTCGGCGGCGGCGTGGTAGCTGAGAAATGCAATTCCTTCATTCCATGTTCCTCTAATCGGAAATTCCTTCATTCCATGTTCCTCTAATCGGAAACTCCTCCATTCCATCTTCCTCTGATCGGAGATTCGTCCATTCCATCATTATTTTCTACATTATTTTATTTGACTAGAATCCATTTTTCGGTGGACGTAAATGAAATTATTAATATTTTAATTGTTAAAAATTTTATGACGATTGGTCCATTATATATTGTGAAAAAGTGCCAAAATAGATTTGAGTGTGCCCATTTGATTGTGTCAAAAATGGGAAAATGTCCCGCTGTACCAGCATTTACCATCACTGTCTTGAACAGCTGCACTTGTCAAACGTAAATTAGGGATAATCGATTAGCAAGAATGTTCATCGATTTGATAATCGATTACAAACACATTTGTCTAGGGGCATGTCGTGCCGCCATGCTTTATTCACTCCAAATGCAATTGTAAGATTTTTTTTGAAAAATTATTGCGTGTGAGGCATCGAATCAGATGTACAAGATAAAAATACAAAAAATACCCAGGATGTCGAAAGCTGATTAGCTACCCACAAATAGCCACTAGAACGGCAAGGCTAACAAAAATCTATGTGCCAACGATAGAAATCGTCAGAAAGTTTATTTTTGTTGTCTAATAACTTCTGTACAACAGGCGATTAATTGGCCATATTACTTCCCAACATTGTTCATGCGTAAAACAATTCATTTCACGGAGTCATAATTATCTGTTGACATCTCAATCATGTTCCGAAATATTTTCCAAATATTACTATTTAAAATGTTCCAAAATAATGACCGTTATAAACTATAGGCAATGCCATCCGTTTGTAGTGGGAAAAATACACCACTGCATTTGACAAATGTCAAAGCTATTGTTTGACATTTGTCACAAGACAATTGTCAGCTGACCCCGTACAATACGAGATTTTCTTCGGTCCCCATTAAATTTTGTCGTGTACGGAGAAAATTTGTTTTTTCAACAACGAAAAATAATTTATTTTTTGAAGAAAATATCGGAAAAATCTGAACAAATATGTCCGGCAAAGATAGATTACCCATTTTCCCTTCCCGTGGGTGAGTTTTTGACAAATAATAATTAGAATTTTGGAGAAATAGACGATTATAAAGGGTGTTATCAAAAGTGGTTGAAAACTGATGATGATTGATTTTTTTCTTCCTTGTGATTCCATGTTCATGTTATGAAGTGCTCAAATGTTAATGAAAGCCCGTTTGGCTGGTGCACAGAAGGGCCATGGATTGCTGAAGAAGAAGGCTGATGCATTGCAAATGCGTTTCCGTATGATTTTGGGTAAAATTATTGAGGTGAGTGTTTTACTTGGCGAGTCTGAAGTCAGATGATGGGTCGAAGAGTGTTGGTGGGGTCATGCGACAAGTAATTCGTTACGAGGTTGTTTGTTTTGCCTATGTGCCCTATGTGCGTATTACATTTTGAACATTTTGTCCTTTTAGACCAAAACCTTAATGGGTGAGGTGATGAAAGAGGCTGCATTTTCCTTGGCCGAAGCTAAGTTCACAACCGGTGACTTCAACCAAGTGGTGCTGCAGAATGTTACCAAAGCCCAAATCAAAATCCGCACAAAGAAAGATAATGTGGCTGGTGTAACATTGCCCGTCTTCGAATCCTACCAAGATGGTTCGGACACATACGAGTTGGCCGGTTTGGCCCGTGGTGGTCAACAGTTGGCCAAATTGAAGAAAAACTATCAAAGCGCCGTCAAGCTATTGGTCGAATTGGCTTCTCTGCAGACATCGTTCGTGACTTTGGATGAAGTCATCAAAATCACCAACAGAAGAGTAAATGCCATTGAGCACGGTAAGCTTAAATTACACCATAAATGTAAAATTAAGATGTAATGAATAAATTTCCTTCTTTCAGTTATCATTCCTCGTATTGACCGTACCTTGGCCTACATCATTTCCGAATTGGATGAATTGGAACGTGAAGAGTTCTACCGTTTGAAGAAAATCCAAGATAAGAAACGTGAAGCCCGTCAAAAGGCGGACGCCCGCAAGGCAACACTCCTGAAGAAGGGTATTGATGTTCGTGAAGTGAGCAATATCTTGGATGAGGGTGACGATGATGTGCTATTCTAAATTTGTTGATAACTTTAGAGGAAAAAAACACAACAAGGCAACAGCAATAACAACAGTAACTCTGCGTTTTAAGTTTAGTGGAATATAAGAAAAATTGTTGTTTATTTTGATGCTGTTTTCATTTAAATTGTTTTCTTTTTGTTTAATTTCTTTGTCTACGTTTGTTTTGTTTTTATTTTCGTTTTGATTTGTATACAATAAAAAAAAAGACAACACAGTATTTTTTGCCAAGAATAAAATTAAAAACAGCAGAGCAACGCATCGTTTCTCTTTCATACAAACAAGAATTGTTCTTTAAGCATGGTCTACAAAAATAAAACATATGAGAATTCCATAATATATAAAATAATCCTCTCCATGTATTATATTAAATATACAAAATGAAACTGTCTTATTCAAAATACTATTTGTTTTAATTTATAAGATTGTATTCAATAAATGTTAATGAAAAATCTAAACACCTGATAAATATTAGTTGTTAATTGTGGTCCGAATGTATGCTACTCTAATTTTTATTTGTTTATCTCACTCTGCTCACGTGCCTACTCTCTCGCTGTTGACTTAACAAAGCTGTGTAGCTTATAAGAAGTTTTAACAGAGCCTTTGTATTAACGGTATGATTTGCCACGCGTTGCGTATATGCCGAAATAGCTCAGTTGGGAGAGCGTTAGACTGAAGATCTAAAGGTCCCCGGTTCGATCCCGGGTTTCGGCAGTCAGTTTTTTTTTTAATTTTTTTTCTTATTGTGAAATGGCCGGTTAACACAAATAGGGAAAATTCGTTCTTCAGCCGAAATGTTCAATAATCTTCCTGCAAGTTTTCAAATCCAAGGTAAATCTCAACAAACTCGACTCCCTCTTTCCAATCGCTAACAGTGAATTTATAGGTGGCAACGGCGACGAAATAGATTGAAAATGACGTTCTTGAATATTTTTTAAAAACCAGGGAAACAGAATCGAGTATCGCAATGAAAGCGACACCAAAAACGCTTTGGCATATAATCGCTGAAAACAACTGGCTCGAGATGCGGTTCGTGTTGGAAATTCCCGAATACCTATTTAGGGAGATATTAGCCGACACTTAAAAATGTATACGTTAAGAATACAAAACTACATATAAGCAGATCCTAAGTCGGAGCGGTCTTTCAACGGCTTTACAACACGAATACACCCAATACTATATTTTCCAATATATATTTTATTTGATTTTCCTTGTTTTGATTTTTTCAATAACAGTTACCAGGGTTGTTACATCGTATCGTAGTTATTTGCTATCAGCTGGTGCTGCAGCTGTGACCGGTTCTCTCATTGTAGTCATCACTTACTATCTCGTTATTTTATGTATGTCATTTTTCAACTGGACATCGTAGCCGAAATAGCTCAGTTGGGAGAGCGTTAGACTGAAGATCTAAAGGTCCCCGGTTCGATCCCGGGTTTCGGCAGAATTTTTTTCATACTTTTACAAGTATATCTTTCGCGACCTGAAAAAACTTAAAATCAATGTTTATTTTATATTTAGTTGCCAACCATTAGTGTGTTTCACTTTAAACTGTTTAAATGTTAACTGTAATTGGAAGATTATATCAATTATGGTACGATATAGGTAAATTTACCAAGAGTAGTCAGTTGTTGTTCTAAGGTCGCGATTTATCGAGCTTCTCTTTCTTCTGATAGTTTAAACTTTTTCAATTAGTTTAAACTTTAACTGAGAAATTTTTTAACTTATAAAAACGGATGCAATAAATTTAAAAGTATTTAAATTAACATACAAAATATTTTTAGAATTCATCTCAAATTTTCGGACAATATTCCGGAGATAAATCGAAGCAAACCTAACGAAGATACAGCCGTTAAAGCAAACACGGCTCTTACATGACACTGTTAATTTTAATACCATCATAACTAATACAACAAAAAATTAAACTAAACTTTATATGGGTACTGAGCTACAAAGATAAACAAAATTTTGTAGAATCCTGATTGAATGTATTCATAGATTTAACCATTTTATGATTTATGATATATTATTATCGTTGGTGTTTTAAGGGTTGCAAAGCTCTGGTCGTATTTGCTCCTGGTGGTGTGGCTTGCCCTTTTATCTGTGAAATCCATTCAACGAATACTGCCATTTGCTCTGGAATTCAAGTGTACATTTTATTAACCCACCCTGCGTGCCGAAATAGCTCAGTTGGGAGAGCGTTAGACTGAAGATCTAAAGGTCCCCGGTTCAATCCCGGGTTTCGGCATATTCAGTCCTATTATTATTGGTTTTTTGCTGCCGTTGAATACATTGCCATGTCGAATGAAGTGTTCCAATGAGGTTTTCAAAACGGCAGAATTATGGCCAATAGCATTTTTGGAACATCTAGTGAAACATTTTTTGCCACAACTCCTCAATGGCGGCTTCGAGTGCATTTTTACCACGAATTTCCAGCTTAGTTTTTAGCAATGCAAGCTAAATACAATGGTAATATACAAGACGAATACTTTTATACTTAAATGTGGCATGAATGTACTCATAGTTGAATATAGCAAAAACAATATTGGAAAAATCATTTATTTTTTTCTGTTAAGCATTGAACAAACCCTGAAACACATGACTGGTCACTAATTTGCCGATTGTTTCGCATGTGCCGAAATAGCTCAGTTGGGAGAGCGTTAGACTGAAGATCTAAAGGTCCCCGGTTCGATCCCGGGTTTCGGCAGAATTTTTTTTTATTTAATTTTATTTATTTACTATTTTTTTTATAAATAATTATTAAAGCTAAACCAACACCATTTATTTCGTTTGAAATAGCTAAAGAATACTTAAAGCATTCCTATTTCTGCATATGTATACGATTTGGAATATCGTCAAAAAGACCTTAAAGGCATTCTTTATTAATTGTACTAAAATTAAATAACTTAAAAGAGAAGTTGTTATAAAACTAAATATTTTTGCTTAGGTTTGAAAGAATATCAAAAAACATTTTATATATGCATTTAATTCTATATAAAATGTTTTCAAAATTCTTTCATTACTCGAAATAAGGAAAAAAGTAAAACAAAAAAATTGTATAAAAATCAGTCTTAAGAACACGAAATAAAGAAATATAATAATAAAATAATAAATATGAAATATTAGCAGCTATTAAATTGTTGAAAATCCTCGGAAGTTCGTTGAAAGCCTAAGCGTCGTTTTTTTAATACACCCGTCCGTAGGGCAGACTATTCGGGTAATAAGGCATAAAGAATTTTGTGCCAAATCGAGCCGATTGGGCTGATTCACTGCTGCAAAGATATGGATAACATGAAAATACACACTGACAAAGTTGACCACCCCCCGTGCTACTTACCTCGAAGAGAACATGGATGTGCAAACTTCCGCACGATGCAAACGACTGCTATTGTTCGACAAAGTACCACAATTATGTATGGAAGATCTTCTTCTCGATCGTATCAATGATGTTATGGCCACCACAACCGCTACCAGGAATATTAAGCCCAGTACACAGAATGACAAGGCCAACTTTGAGACCGACAAACATAAAGTACCATCATTCACCAAAGGTCGAATATAGGGTGGATACTCTTCTACTACAACAAACAAAGAAAGAAGGAAGAAATAATTAATGCATTGAATTATTGTTTTCCGCCAGATGATATGGTTTTTGCCATGCTATACCGCTCATATTATGCCGACGATCATAACGCAAGCGATCCACTTCAATTTGTGGCGCTGTCACCGCCAGCGAGTTGAAAACTTCAATGCGTGCCAAGTGTTTATCGGTGGTTAGCACTAATTTCTCATTCGTGCGACAATTAACCTAAAAGACAAGCACAAACGAAATTAGAAAAATATTTTAGGAAATAAATTACAAGCAGTTAATGTAGAGTAGCAGCCAAATATTGAAATCTTATTTGTTAGAAACATGATACGTTTATAAAAAAATAAGATTTCAATATTTAACATAAATATACAAAAATCAACCATTTATCTAGCGAATAACAATATTAAACATTGTCACTAATAAATGATATTGGGATTACATATTCAGTCATTTCTGAAATTTTGTTTGTCAATACTACTCGCTATCTTGTTTACGGATCTATCTGAATTCGATGTTCTAAAATCAAATTAACTTGTCACTTAATCCTCGGTTAATACTTTAAGTTATGTACTTACGGGTAGACCCGTTTCACAAAAACTCTTCATTTGTTAAATCTCTTACAAACAAGGCAATGTTTTGATTTTGTTTTCTCTTCTTTTTCGTAATTACATCAACATCATAAGCAATTGTACTGTGCATGCGTAAACAGAAGGTAATTGATTCAGTTAATTTTAGAGCATTAACTTTACTGCGGCCGGCTGCGTTTATGGCTGTTCATTTCGAGTTGCTTAAATCGCGTTGTTGCAATTAACGCTTTGGTGATTTTATACAAATTCTACAAGTACTTGCATTTTCATTTGCTGTTTTTGTTGGTTTCATATAAATTTCTTCCAATTACCTTTGGATTGTTGCATGATAGTGCATGTCGACATTTTGTTGGTTTAGTTTAGTCTTTTTTCTTTTCTTTGAATACTTACATTGGGACAACGTCCTTTACATAACTGCACACCACAACTAACGTGCAGACGTTCTCTGTCGGGAAATTTGAAGGCGGGAAAAGTGGCTGTATAGGTTTTTTCAATTAAATCATCATCGTTGTGTTTGGACCAGCCTTCTTCGGCCGGCTTGGAGCGAGTATGCAAGGCAGGCATGACCTGAAAAACAAATAGAATATTAGAAATGTAAGTACGATTCTGGTTTGGTGATCATGAAAATATTTGAACCATATTGAGTTAAACCAATTAATCAAGGCGTATGAACCTGGATGAAGGTTTAATACATGCATTAATAATTAAACACTCACTACCTACATGCTATGACCCGATATGCCATCCTCATAACTTGCCTTATCCCAATATATAGGAATATCAAGTAAACATGTCTAAATCTCTTTTTTTTGAATCGTCTTTTTGGTGGGCGTAATGACAATAATGACATTCAATGTGATAATGAGAGAAAGAGCTTGTGTAGAGGAGTTTTAAATGAAGCTATTAATAACGTTAACGAACGCTACCAAACTGCTTTAAAATATTTGATAAAGAAGGAATTAACATATTTTGTAGGAAGTGTTCAAAAAACGCCGAAAAAAAATGTTTTATAAAAAAATTTATTATAAATTGTATGCATTCATTGGAGTAGTGATCTAAAAAAAGAGGGTTAAAAGAAAAACAAGACTGTTATCGCTATAAATATTCTGTAATTTTTACTATTATTAATGATTTATATATATTTAAAAAAAAATACCAATTGTTGTACTGGATAAATTGTTAACCGCATTGGGCCTTATAGGCTTGGTTAACGGCCGGTTTCCGTAGAAAGAATTCGTTCGTTCCAAATTGCAAAAATTTAAGTCGCAATAAAATGAGTTCTTCTCCGGAATGAAAAAGTCATTTATTTGAATGTGTTCTGAGTGAAGTCTAAAACACATTTTATAGCGCTTCCAATATAGACGATTTGTAATAACCGAACGAATTCGTTTTATGAAAACCAGTAGTAAAGCTTGATGTTAATAAATTGAAATTGAACATTCATTGTAAAACGACATTTTAACTATTCGACCAACTTCGGTAGAGTGGACGTGTATTTTCAGTAATTGGGGATTCTATAAACGAGTTAAGTGTATTGAAGAATTATTTTTTAAACCAAATATACTTTTTTTGGTTTTTTGATCTCATATCTTTAATATTCTTTTAAATTATAACGAATTGTTTTTTTTTTATCTCATATCTCTTGTGCCAATGTATTGTTTTATTGCCGTTTTTAAGAATTGAATTGTTATATTTATATTATCCTTGTTAGAGAACTGTTGTTTTAGTTTCTAAATAAAGAACATTTTAGGGATAGATCATAAAAATCGATTGAGGAGTTTCGATTTTTTAGTTTTATGATCTCATGTCTTTAATATTCTTTTAAGTTTGAACTAATTGAATATATCCTTCAGTTACAAGTAAAGTAGATGTACGATATGGAGAAGTAATCACACATGCATTTCGTCCAATGTACATGTGTGTAAACTTTCGCTTTTCCTGCATACATTTTCTACACATAAATTGTGCAATATGTGCGCACGTATGTAAAGTAAAACAAAAACTGCAGGTAAATATGCATACATGTGTAAACTTTTTTTTGTGTGTAGACCAAACAGTTTTTGAATGTTTACAGGCAACTTATCAAGCGTAAACGGTTTATGCCGACAGAAAAAGAGCCAACTACTTAAAATGAAGTATAAACATATACATATGTATATTAGACTGGGTCATGGTCAATGTAGTGTGGCCTTTATGTATCAACGTACAACTAAGAAATGTGCAGGAATCTGTTAAGGCTATTGTAAATACATACTTTTGTTCTAAGAATAACACTATGCAACACAATAATAAGAAAAATGTTGCCTGGAAATTAAAATCAGCCAAAGAAAACATTTTTTAATAAAACAATTTTTTTTAAATTTTCTTTTTAAATTTCCGTTTTGGATTAAATCAAAATTAAAGGTAACTTTTTATATAAAATTAATGAATAAAGAGTAGTGGACAAAATTAAAAAAACATATATATTTTTTTTTAAAAAATTGGCTTCTATCTGTAACTGTTTACCCTAGTAATTATAAAAATTTAAAACAGCTTTGTTAAGAAAAATGTCTGAAAATTATTTTGGTATTTTAATACATTTTTCTTAACAAATCTTATCGGAGGAATAATATTTATTTTTATTTATTTAATATAACGGACACAATCATCAAATGTTATCGGCCTGAGAAGATAAAGGACCATATCTTATACATTTATTCATACATACCCTTCAAATATGGCTGGCTTTCTTAAATATGGTCCTAGCTAGTCGGAAATTCGCAAGTTTTATTATTTTTTTGAAATACCAAAAACATATTTTGTTTTTTTTTTTAAATTTTTTTTTTTTAATATTTTCCCACTCTTTAAGCATTATTTTAAAATAAAAATTACACTAATAACATACCTTTAATTTGGTGTATTGTATTTTTTTATTGGACAACTTCTTCCAAAATTATTGTCAAAATAATTAAGGTACCACAAACCACAAAAAAAAGAAAATTTTAAAGAAAAAATGTATATTTGTATATTTTTTCCTAACCCATGTTAGATCGAAGCTGTTCATTTATATACAACGTTTGTATACTCCCTGACCGGCACCTACTATTTGAAAGCCGTCTCCGAACAAAATTATACTTTGTCTAGACCATCTCTAATGTATGAGTGTATATGAATACATATACATATATGCACATATGTATACAATGCAATTACAACCAACCTCAACTAAAAAAGGTAAATGAACCCTGAGAAGTCTTTAATAAGACAGTATAAAAATTACAAAACCGAAGTGTGTATAGTGTGTGTGTAACAATATTACATTACATCATAAGCATGTAAAGTACAATATGAGGGGTAATATGAGAGTACACATTCATAAAACTAAAAATTAATTATTTGATACACTTTTTAATTCATTCATTCACCTAACATGTAATTATAGTCATGTACATATGGATACATATTATATATATATATATATATATATACAAACATGTATGTATGTACATGAATCAACTGTCTCGATGTCAAGTTCAATGTTTCCCTACATATGATGTATGTATAACCTCACAGACAAACACACGTACACAATACTGTGACTTCACATCGTAAAAATGTGACAATGACTGGTGGCAGTAACGGTCGACGCCGGTTACAATTCATTTAGGGAACGAAAAAACGCGTGTTAATTGTTACCACACACGATCAAGGCAATGCGTCCAAAGAAATTGCCAACCCCACAAGCCAGCACTTGGCGGCGTTGCAGCTTGTTTGTACCGGATAGATCAACTCTTGTTTTCCATTTTCAAATTGTAATGTACTTACTCATACTATGGGTCTCCTTTTTGTTGTGTGTGTGTGTGAAAACCCCCTCCCAGAAATGTTTGTTTTTACTCCTATTCCGTTTGTTGTTCACCAAAGGGTTAGGAGTTTCCCACCGTACAACTTTTAATATGCACGTTGAGTTATGGCGTATTTGTATTTTATCGTCTGAAATTAATTCACACTATTTTTTTTTCAGTTCGCACTGATAACAAGAAAATAATATGTGAAATATTTCAAGTCTTAAGTGTTTATTTGACATTTCCGCAATATCTGTCTACATGTGTACGTATAAATAATTGTGTTTATTAGCTGACAAATATGTGACAAAACGGAAGTTAACATTTCGGAAGAGTTGCCAAGCGAATACAAAGAAAATGTTTTTGAATAGTAACATTTGAGTCAAAATAAAGTTTTTGCTCAATATCTTGGGCATTGTAAATGTTAATTTTGTTGTATTATGGAAATTCTAAAATTGTGTTTTTTTAAAAAGAAAACCTCAAAAACATTTCGATATCTCTCATTTTGATTTTGAACATTTTAGCATTCAACAGTCGATATTTCGGAAACTAAATGATTCCTTTTATTCATAACAAATCGAACTATACGATCCAGTTTCTACGCCGAACACTTATTTTTTTTATAGATTTTAGCTACTAAACTAATTGTTTTCATCAGAACATGTTAGATAACAACCGATATTCTTGAACAGTCCAAAGAATTATGTCGAAAAACTAGAAAGTAATTAAATTTTGGAATAAAATCTGTGAAGCAAGCTTTTTAAAATTAAAAATTTTGCATACAATTTTAAAGTAAAACACTAACAAAGAATCTAAAATCTCTACTATTTTTGTAATAGGCCAACCGTCATACATTGAAAATCTAGTTTCGTTGTTTGTCTAAATTACGCAAAACTCAACCATGTAAAAACGGTGCATTTTCTATTTTCTTTATTCTAAACTCCAAAAGACTACAGAGACTTAAGGTGTGAACTCTGTAATGACAACTTCTTACCAAGATCAGTTCCGTCAGCGTTAAATTTATATTTCTACCGTAAATGAGGTGACCCCCATGGCTCATTAAAAAAATAAAACTCACTTTCTCATATGAATCAAAGTTGTTAACAAGACATCAATGAAAGGGAAATGTTTTGTTTAAATTTAAAATCCCCCTCATAAAGAAACATTTTAATTTAATTTATGCGTGCGTTGTTGCCCTGCGGGGTGTGATGAAGTTGATTGTTTGTTTCATGCCATAAATTCTTGAGTTCTACATTAACATCTTCTTCCTCCTGGTGTTCTGTAGAGCGGTGAGGTAGTTTTCTGTTGCTTTTAATAAAAATGCAAATCAGTGTTTTTTTTCAGTAGGTTAGTCTAGGCGTCTTATTTGAAGATACAAAGCGTTGGTTCGTTCTTCTAATTTAAAACTATTGTTTGGCGTTTTCTTAAGTGACTTAACAAAAGTGAGCACCAACTTAATAGAAAAAATGGAAGCAATTTTTAGATGGTGGCCTATATTCCACACACACATACACACACTCTACCGCACCAACATAGCGACCAACGATTTTTCCAAAACAATGCAGCTAGATTGTTGAGGCTAGAATGTAAGAGGGGAAAATGTTTGGCATTGCTTGGTGCTGCTATTGGATATATTTCAAGAAGCCGAAGGAAAAACTATGTCAAAATGCAAATAAGACCAAAAGCGTCAGTGGCAGCAGGCAGGCAGACAGACAAACAGATGGACAGACGGACAAACAGACAACATTGAAGTTCGTGGAGTGGCGGCAAGTAGCAGGTACATGCGGCCGGCTGGCTTGTCTGCTAACTATTCTTGAATGGAAATAGAGCTATGGCTTTGTGCTGTGTTGGTTATTTATCCATGGCTGGTTTCTCGGTTTGGTCGTCACTCTTGGCTAATTGTTGTGACCTCATAATCTAGTCAACTATGCAGAAAAACTGTTGTTCTCATCATCATCATTATCTTCGACATCAGGTTCCAGGTTTCACCAGTGATGTCTTACAAACAGCAACATCATAATTATTGTTAAGCGGTGATTAGAACAAGTGGCAGTGAGTGGTACTAGCACTACAATAACCGCTATGTGCGCTACTCCTCCCCAAATCTTTCAATCGCCCATCTCTACAAAGACAGTGGGCAAAAATAAAGCAAATAAAATTAAATACATTATTTTGAAAGTTTTTGAAAACAAGTTTTAACTTGTCAAATTAAAATTTGCATGATTAACATCATTTTTATAACTCGACCATAACTAATCAATTATTGTCATACCATAATATTTTTTTTATATTTATTGTCATTATTAACCGAAATCTTTATGATTAATATGTTTCCTCAATTTTTTGACGAACAGTCCAAAAGCTGTTTCGCAGTTTGTTTCAAGGTAGGAGCTTTTTTTCGCATTACGCGTGGAATTTGTCCTATCATGAATAACACTACGCAACAAAAAAAACTGTATGAAAACTAAAAGGTTACATTTCGTGTTATGTATTCGAGGTATGCTCACGCGGCTGGCTGTGACAAATTAACAGTCCCCGATCGAAATCACTTCCTATAATGTCCAAATGTTCAAAGCCAAATCTAACGAATCTCTCTATGTAGGAAATCTTATAAGTTCGTAAGAAAGCAGGAAAATTGTCAATCGATAACAACTTTCCCTTACAATCGTTCTACTGAAACACATTTCACTTGTCTAAATTATGTTTTTGAGAAAAACATGGACAACTGAAACCAATGGGCTGCATGTTCTCATTTTCAGTTAGCCGAATTCGACAGTACCAACTTCATTTGTATTCTGTATCTCAGTCCCCTGAAATGCTCTTAAAAAACTTCTTGTATGAACATTTAAGCTGGGCGGCCAAAGAAACATTGATTAGGGCATACGATTTCAGTGATGTTCCCCGTTTGTTTGAGGGGGTTTCCCACATGCATTTTGAATCACACACCCCAGATATTTAAAAAGAAAATTACCATATACATTTATATCTGATATGTATTCAAGGCAACTGGTCCCACTGTTGGTTAATGTTTCTCCCCCTCTGCCTCAAAAGAAGTTAAGCTCGTGTTAAACCGGTTGTTACAAAACTATTAAAATATAACCGACCAAAGAATAGAGAAGACGCCACAACAAGTGTTCGTTCTACTTGTAGGTAAGTGGAAAATACAACATCATTTTTAATTGATTATAATTTACAGACATTTTCTAAAGCGCTTCTTTTGCTTTAAGCGCTTGGTTTGAATTGAATATCAGTTACATTGTTGTATAGGGAGGATTGGAAAACGGGTGCGGGGGGAAGATAAAGAATCTCATGATTGTGTATTTGTTCTACTAAATGGTTGCATTGTTTTATTTCTAGACAAGAAGTTTTTGATAAAAAATGAAAGTTTTTGTTTTTATTATTTCTAATTTGTACATAATAGCACCATCAGTTGGATTGGTTTCTCCAACTCCAGCCCGCCATTCTCTGTGCTTTGATGAGTTATCCGTGTAAAAAACACATTGAGGGGGGGATGAGAGTTTTTATTTTGGTGCTATAATGTTAACGGTTTGTTTCATAAATCCCAACAAATTGGGTCAAATTCTTTTGAAAAATATGGCCTTAAGGTCTCACATCTAATGATCGATAGTAAACACAAGTTTGGCGAAAATGTTCACTCTGTCTATGCGATGTGTTTGCGTGCGTGCATTTAGCTCAAGCTGTTAACTAAGTAAATTAGTCAAATTTGATTAATTTCAGACTCAACACTTTAGCAGTGAAATTATAGTGGTTATTGTTGTTGCCGATGATAGATGCGAGTAGAAAGCTATTAAGACATAGCTTAACATGGGTAGTATAAAGTAGCAACCGCCACTCATTCATCCAACAAATCAAGCCAGCATCTTGCCATGTCTTTTCTGTCCGTCCGTCCGGTCGTCCGTCCAACCATCCATCCGTTCTTCGTAGTCCATCATTATATCGACCGACCGACCAACTTTTTTTTCAAAAACATTAGGCGGTCTTGTTAAAAAGTTTTGCTGCTTCTTTCAAAAACTCTACACGTTCAAAAGTCAATATGGTTGAGAATTATGTTTTAATATTCTATTAATAATCCATAACTTTTTTTCAGTTTGGAAAACGGTACAAAAAACCAGAAACATAGTTTTTGCAACGGATGTAAGCCATATAATTTGTTCATTAGCTTTTAAAGAACATGAAATCTTAATTTAAATAGAAGTGTAGAGAGAGATTATAATCTGGAAGATAAAGAAACAGCCGGCTAAATACAGGTGGTGCTCAAAAAGTGAGGAAGCTTTTGATGTTACAAAAAAAACGTAGAAAAAAGGAAGAGAAAGAGAAAGTTGTTCGATGTGTGTGTCGAAATCGATTTATGGCCATTGTATGTAAATTTGGATGGGCATATGTAAATTTATTAAAATTTCTGGGAAATGCATGGTTCTCATGGTTCGCCTATATGAATCGGATGATAAGACTTAAATATACCCTCACCCTTAGACGGCTTATTCATTTCCGGCAGATAATTTGCGGAAATGTTAAAGAATCGAAGACATCGGGACATTTATTTGTACGTGAGATGCCAAAACAGGCATGCCTACGTTCCCAGCATCGTCTGTGTTCTAGTTAACCCAAAAATAGTATTTAGAATTCCCAATCCGTGCTAAGTTTATCTGAACGGTATTGGAAAAACAGAGTTAAAGACAAGCACACTGATTTTCCGATAAAGTACATAAATAGATAGAAAAGAGAATAGAAGATAATCTCAATATTCATTAAATTTTCATCGGAAAAGTAATATTTTTTTATGTTTGCTCTGGCATTTTACTGTGGATTCAGCTAATCAGTTTGCGTTTGAATTGAGCCGCATAATCTGCAAATAAACTTTCAATAACTCAGTCAATTATTACCGCCTAGTAAACGAGCTTACTAAATATATTCACATCACAATGTAAACAAAGGTGTTTGCTGGACAATTAGACACACAATACTCAAGTTTTCTCAAACCAAGTATATATTGTTGGAAAGGTCCAAGTATAAAATAGTATAACTTCTTGGGTATTTCACCGTCATTCTTTTTTACAGCACTTTGTTATGGGAAATGTTTCGTCTATAACAACATAAATATCGAGATCTCCTAAACAATTAATGATTTGGATTCGTTAGAGTTTTGTTTGGCCGTTATGTTCTCTGTAAAATATGTCATAATTTTCGTAAAAGTCGACGAACCCATTCCAGATCAGTGAACTTTTTCCGAAACCCCCAAAAGTGATTCCTTATTGACATTGGCAACAGAAAAAGACTACCACTACATAATTCCCTTTTAAATTAACTTTTTAAAATTAGATAAACTCACCTGCTCATCAATTGGACAGCCCCGTTCATCCAATAGCTGTTGTGTAGATTCCCCTAAACCATCCAAGGCAGCACAATCGACAATGCGAACACCCATGGTACCAGGAACAACCGCACGTACGGTCAATGTTGTTGCTTGACCTACAACAACGGAGCCGGAACCATCAGGGCCGCCCAATTCAAGCCAAATGCGCACGCGAGGTGTGGATGATGAAGATGTAGTAGAAGAAGATGATGATGTTGAAGATGAATGGGCTGCATTGTGCTTCTTGTGGCTTTGTTGTAATTGTGGGGGCGGCATTTCTGTTTCTATATCAGCAGCACCGGCGTTTACTTGTTGTTGTTTTGTTATAGAAGATTTATTAATTTGATGATGAGACGGATTTTGCATGCGGCCATGTCTTTAGCAGAGATAGAGGAAAAAAAAAAAACATTGAATTAAATTACCATAAACTCAGAATTGTTTTTTAATTGTTCTCGTTTCGTTTTTTTTGTAACTTAATTTACCTATTGTTTGACTTTAATTTCCCATCCCCCATTGACAGACTCATGCCCATGGCATTTAGGGGCAATTTACATTTCACCGTTTTCAAAATATCCGAGCTTTGCCTTAATTTCTCCTCCATTTGCATCATGATGCGCACCGACAGTTCCATAGAACCATCTGAACGTGGTTCTACGCGAACACCACATCCCGAAGTGGGCAACTTCAGGGTTATATTGCGTTCCGAGGTACCTCTGGCTCTACACTCCTGCGGAAACTCTTTGGCATACAGCAGACCGTGGAAGGGGCGATTCAATTCTACGCGCATTTCAAATAAATCCCTAGAACAATTGGTAAAGACCTTGGCGATTTTATACCGGCTTTTGGCAGATGTATTCGATTTACTAGCATTTCCTGTGTTAGCAGTGTCGGCAGCGTCAGCGGATTGTTTGGTGATTTCCGTTTCCTCTGAAGAGATCTCATTTAGTTCTTCTTGGTGGATGGTGGAAAATTTCAAGGGGTTGTTATTGTTATCAAATATTGGTGGTGTCGTCAGCAAGGTAGCCTCGGATGCCGATACAGACACCAGTTTGGGACTTTCTGTTATGGAGGCTTCCGTTGTTGTTGTGACATGAATCGCTGCCGGTGCATGAGCCGCTATGCCATAACATAACCAGAGCTGGTAGTGTATAATAAACAATAAACATAATTCACGCATTTTGGTGGTTGTTGCGTTTCTTGCTCCACTTCGTGTGTGTGTTGTTGTTTAATTACTCAATTACGTAATAGACAACTTTACGGGTTCTTTTAGCTTGTTCTTGTTCCACGAGATTTTGTACGTTTTTGTTAGTTTTCACGCTGAAGCCGTTGTCATTTAACTGTTAGTCGGTGGGTTGCGACTTCGAAATATTTCACAATCTTTTTTTTTGGAAAACTCAAAGTAACTTGTAGTTCTTCCAAGTACTAGGTTTTTTTTTAATGGAACTACTTGTCAGTTGGCCATTCATTCATTTGTTTATTTCTTGCTTGATTGCATTCCTCAGGATGTTTCTTGCCCGGTCACCACAAAAAGTTGTTTCGTCTTCACTTGGCTTATACGAGTTGTGGCATTAAAGCGCGTGTCGCGTATGCTAATCAACCGGCAGCTGTTATCGTTGCTAATATTGTGGTCGAAACGAAACTTGTACTTGTAGAGTAATCTGCAAAACAAAAATGAAGAAGCAGAAATTATATAAAAAATCAATGATTAATGTGCATAGAGCCCGCTAAGACAAATTGTTGAAATCAATTGGGCGTTTAAAACCCGATTCAAAGAAAATAATGATACAAAATAGAATTGCGTATGTCTTGAAAAGTTATTTCAACATAGCTATTTTTTTGTTTTGTAATAAATTGTTTTGGCTTTTAAAAACAATATAAATTGATCTTGGCCTAACAAATTCTTTTTTTTTTAAATTCTTCATTATTTGGTTACTGCCTTTACATCAAATGTAACATCATTTGAGAACAATTCAGATTTTAGGTTATTAAAATTCGATACGATTTTAATATTTGATAATTGGCCAAACTATTTATAATGTTGGGTTATTCATCAATCAGAAATGGTCCGTTACAACGAAATGCTTTAACATTTTCCAGTATTGGTTTAATGGTGGTAGCCTAGGGTAATTTCGATCATTAAAAACTGAAAAATGAAAGCGATGTATTCATTGAAAGTTCCCTTCATTTATTGACTCGATTTGTTTGATTGTTGCCAAACACATTCCATTAGATACGAAATAAAAAAAGGAAAGGCTGATTTAAATAATATACATATCAATATATAAATCATAAATCTCATCGAATTTTGACACAGTTTATTATTTTCCATTACATCATACACTCTAGACTTGAATCAAGGTTTAGCGTTTTGGGTGGATACAAGGGCCGAAGAGCGTCCAATGGAGAGGATGTATTTTTGCAAAAATTCGATTATTTTTTAAATTCCAAGGACCATATTTTTTTTTTTAATTAGATATGTTTGTGCGGATTTTTTAGCAATTCTGTTTCGAAACTAACCATCTTTAATTGACTGAAATCGTACCGATTATAATGCGTTCTATGAGAAACAAAACCTAAAGTAAAAAATAAAGGATAAGTCATAACCGTGGTTTTAAACTTTGGGCCCTTATATCTCGTCACTGGTAAGACCTATTAGGTCCACCTTACAGGCTTGATTGACATTTCACACAAAGTGTGTTCGAGCATTTTGTGTGAAATGTAAATCAAATCGGAGAAGCCAATTTCAAATAGCAGATTTATTTCCAAAAAAAACTCAAATTTTCTGACTAAGCGATGCGACCATAATCGTCTTCGATGTACGGTCCAATGAAGCCGACGGCCCATAAAAGGGACCGGCTGCAGTTCGGACCAATTTTGGTAATTCTTTTTTTTTTTTTGACTTACCCAATCAGCCAAAAATAAGCCTCGTTATTGTTTAAAAAAAAGAGTGGTTGAGGATGACATTATGTCGCAACATAACTAGGTTGATTGGGGACTATTGATCGATACTTTCAATACTCTTGCCAAAAAACACTTGTTTGCCAGTTGCCATTGTAATTAATATGAAATTTTGACAAAATGTTTATTGCATAAAATGTTGACATTGAAATTTGTGAATAATTCATTGATTTGAAAAAAAAAACACCAAAAACCCTAAACACTGAACACCGAGGAGGCTAATCAATGAAATATCAACCATGAAAATACTTTCATTTGCAGTCTATTAACGAAACCACAAAACAACAATGATCGATTGTTTATATGCGCCACGTCTGTTCGACCAGATTAGAGTTTAAACGTTTAGACGTTCGAACGAAAAAACATTAAATGTTCAATTCAATAAATAAGGTTAACCAGATTTGTTATTGGCCAAACGCATACAAAGCACACATTCTGATGTTGTCAGTAAAACAAACATTGTCTGGCATTACAAATCATTTCTTTATTAACTCTATTTGAACAATACCAGCAGCAACAGCAGCAAAACTTGGCCCATCAACACAAATAAAACAATATTAATAAAGTTTATTTGTATGCGCCATAATCGTAGATGTAGACAGACAGACAGACGGGAGTTTGATTCAAAAGAGGCCTACACGATCGAAGAATTTGCTTGTTTTGCGATGTATACGAGGGTGGATTGAAAAGCAGAAGAAGTTTGGACGATAAATTTAAAGATATTTATTGTCTAGTCATCCTTTCTTGAGATCACTAATTGTCTATCCCAGAATGTTTTGAAATATTCGTGCGATTTGACCCCACTAGACTATTTTTATGGGGGTCATTTGAAGTCTATCGTCTACAGGAACAAGTCAAGCACGATTGCTGCCTTGGAAGACAATACTACACATTCTGCGTTTTCTTAAATTTGTCAATATAGATTTTGCTACACGGCCGAGGTAACTTGGTTCTGCTTCACTGTAAGTCGTGCATTACTGATATTCCGACTTCTGCAAATATCGGTGTGATAATGTTCCGATCCACCCTCGCATCTACAGTTACAGCTATTGTTTGACTTTGGCTTGCTTGTTCGTTTGTAGATCTTTTATGATGATGCAGTTTATGATCGCAAGACAAACGATCAATTTTATCGCAGCATCTTTTCTGTTCCAGCGCGACCATATTACAAATGAAGATCATAATTATTGAAGAGTGTGGATGGATAGACAGATGGATGGATAGATGGTTGTAAGGTTACTCCAATAATTCAATGCTGGATGGATGATGATGATGCTGTTTTTGGTTGGATCATGTTAATAATATTGATCAATTGTTTGGTTTATGCATTGCTGTTGTTTTTTTTTCTTGTATTATTTTTGTTTATGTGCCTTATTAGAAAGGTTTGTTTGTTTTTTTTTTTGTTGCTTTTGATGTTAAAGGTGTTGTCCAACACCATGAAAGATCTTCATTTAGCTAGTTTCGTCTTCTTTTGATTATGACTGACATAATATTAAGGTTTTGTGTTTTTTAGATGTCTGAACATTTTAACACACCTCCCCCCCCAAAAAAAAGTACATCTCTGCACGTTTATGTATTTATTTATTTATTTTATTGGAATTTTAACGATTAGCCAATTAATTGATGGCTTATTTGAAATACTAGTTAGTAATCAGTCATGGCCAACATCAATTCATCCCTCTGCTGTACTTGTTAGTTAAGTAGTTTGTCTTGTTTACGCCGTCTTAAGATTTGGTTAGGAAACAAATGAAAATGTTAAAAAAAAATGCAAAAATCCGTACAGCTGTGAAATTTCGTAAACGCTAATTAAACGATTAACAATGTTTTCGTAAATTAAAAGATGCCGAATTATCTTCTTTTGGTGTCAATTAAAAAAGGGGAGAACTAATGATAAGCATTTAGTGAAAATCAATGTAGATTTGTGGTAATCTCGTAAAAAAAACTGTAACGAAAGGATGATGTCGTGAGGGGACCACACAAAACGGTCTAACACAATACATAACGGTAATTGAAGCTAGGTTCACATTTGGCAAATATTTAACAAAATCAATCAAAAAATAAGATGATTGTTGAAAAATAAAACTATTTGCCAGCAAAAAAAAATTCAATAAGTGTGAACACATTGTGAATACTCAATTGCAAATATTTGGCTCTCTTTTTGGCAAATATTTATTTTGTAACAGCAATCAAGTTAAAAGTAACATTTGACACAGGTCGTGGTCCCTTGACTTTACATCTTTTTTTGTATAATTGACGTATTTTTTCCTCAAACACCGAAAAACAAATATTTGCCAAATGTGAACCTAGCTGTAGAGGCTGTAAGAAAGTTAAACCAAAAATTATAAAATACACGTATGGCCATAGATGTGATCACCACCCTCTATCACCGAAATAGCTAACTAATCCATGACTTTTGACTCTTCATTATCATTTATATCGTAAATCATAATTTCAGTGTTAATATGCTTAAAATATTGATCTGAGACTCTATAAAATATATATACATACGATTGTTGTTTGGCACCCCATGCCTTTTCGTATAAAAAGAAATATTTTTTCCGCAAAAAAATGTTTTATTTACCGAGTGTTGTGAAGGGACAAAAGATAGATTGCAATAGATTGATAATTACAGAAATGGAAACAACTCCATAGAAAAATAATGTTCGATGATTCGAAGCTTAGCATACTCTGTCAGATTCATAACGAAGGAGAAAGATTGAATCTACGAACTGATTTAATCCGATTTACGCCGAAGAAATGGAAATATAAATTATATTCTTTGTGGCTAAGATTTTATTTAAAAAAATTTTAATTTATCATAACTAGAAATCGCCAAGGCAATTTTCTTTGAATACATTTTGAAAATTGTGCCTTTTAATTTGAATGTCAGTTTCGGAGATAGAGACAAATCTAAGGAAAATGAGATAGATACCTTCACTGAATTTTGAATAAAAGCGAAAACCCATCATGAAACCGCTCGAAATAGCCAAGTCGATTTTCTTGGAATACATTTTGAAAATGTGAGCTATAACCTTTACCTTTAGTGCCTCTTAATTTGAATGACATTTTCGAAGATATAGACAAATTTAAGGAAAATGAAATACCTTCACTGAATTTTGTATCTATATATATAAAAATGGATGTGTGTATGTATGTAACGTATGGACTCGAAAACGGCTAGACCGATTTTGATGAAATTTTCAGGGAATCTTCCGAATAACCCCGCGAGTAACATAGGCTACACATTGTTTGGATTTATCTACATTTAGGGGGTGAAAATGGCAAAAGGGATAAAAACTCCCGTTTCCTATATAAATATGTGTAATACAACACTAATGTTTGCTTAGGGCCAGCAACGCGGACCGGGTCAGCTAGTCTATCTATATATATAAAAATGGATGTGTGTATGTATGTAACGTATGGACTCGAAAACGGCTAGACCGATTTTGATGAAATTTTCAGGGAATCTTCCGAATAACCCCGCGAGTAACATAGGCTACACATTGTTTAGATTTATCTACATTTAGGGGGGTGAAAATGGCAAAAGGGATAAAAACTCCCCTTTCCTATATAAATATGTGTAATACAACACTAATGTTTGCTTAGGGCCAGCAACGCGGACCGGGTCATCTAAAATGATTTTTAAAATGATTTTTTTTAAGACTTCAATTTTAGAAAACGATTGTTGCATTTACGTTACAAGTTTCAGGCGAAACCCTTTCACAATTATCCTATTCCAAATATTTCGACATCTAAGCTAAAAAAAAAATACATAGACTCACTCCTTCTTGCAATAGCGAATCGTTTTCACATATCAACTTCATCTCCACCCCATTTAAAGCGCAACAAATTGATTAATCATTATCTCTCTATTACATATCCATCATGAAAGTCATCATGTGGATAAGCTAAAAATGCCAATAAACTGGATTTTGAATATTTTATCACGAATGAAGACAACCAGACAATACGTACACACAATTCCAAACGATCAATGTGTGAATTCAAATCGCAAAGCGTCAAGAAAGAAAAAAAACCAACCGCACAAAGCAAAGTTGGTCAATTTGACAGTTTTGGTCACACGACCGAATGAACGTTTGTTCGAGAGTGCATTTCAGCCATGTCCATCCGAATATCTAATAAATTTTGATTATAAATAAACAAAAGTTTTATGATTTCGTTTGGTTTATGAAATTGTGCGGCTTTGGAACGGTTTATTTGTTATAAATAAATAGGGATGTGTGTTTATGAAGGTAGTTTTGTTTATTTTTGTATGCCCTGTGTCTTGATGATGTCGTCCCGTAATGGAGAGGAATTGTCATCGTTTGTTCATCTTAGGATGATTAGATTTTTGCTTTGTTTTATATTTAAGATTCATTTGGTGTCTTTTTTCACGTTTTGAGAAAGTATATACAGATGTGAGCAAACGTTTCGTCTTTTGTTTTTGAGATAAACATTCAAAGCATTTACAAATTCGCAAAAATGAAGACCGTAAAAAACCATAAATATGTTAAGAAAATTGTGCGATAACCGATATCCACGAAAATAACACATGTGCTGACCCACATTTCAAAGGTGTGATGATGTTTCGTCGTTGCGAAAATTGTTGAATTGGTTAAGAGTGTTAATTGATCGAAAATGTTAGCAATTGCAAATGTTTTGTATTCGTTTTTCAATAGCGTTTTGGTTCAAGGCATTGAAAAGCGACCGAATGGCTGACAACAGTTTATTTGCTAGAAAATAAGTCGCCATTTTCGCCCAAGATTAAGTGAAATAATCACGGATAGATTATGATTATAATCTCGATTATTGCTTTATTGACTGCGATAATCGTTATTATTATTCCCAATTAAAACAAAACCTTATGACAAATTAAAATCCCGATTATAGTGAATATATTATTGGGAATATAAAATATATACATAAACGGCAATACATAAACAACTCTCAAACGGCGATAATCGTTATTATAATTTCTAATATAAACAAAGCGTTAGGAAATTTATACATACATATGTATGTATTGCAAATTATATGTTTGACAGTAATCAGTGCTTTGATGATTAATAATCTACAAACCATTTACCACAATAAGAAGTCTCAGCAAGGGTGACAGCTTAGGTTCATTGGGTTAGGTTAGGTTCAACATACTGAAGGAAATATTGGGAAAATCAGAGTTAATTAACCAGATAGGCTGACAATCAAAGGCCACAGCCTCCTCGCATATGCGGACGACAGTGACATGTTTGAAAAAGATGGAGCGACATGTATCTGGTGGTTTTACAATGAATAAGGACTAGGGGAAGATGATATTGACATTTGGGTTGTTAGTGGTAAATTCGTGTCAGTTTACGCGTGATTCGTGACATGTGTCAAAGTGAAAAATGTTAAGTTTGCCTTGCCATTTTATAATTTTTTTGAAAGCTGTCAATACAACATGTTAACCCTGATACTGACAGCATGAGAATAGATTTAAAATGAAGATAACATTGCGGTACAGAGCTTCTCGATGTCATCCAAGCATTGGTCAAAGTCATGCACGAGGAATTGACCTACAAAGTTAAACAATATAAAAAAATATTTTGTTTTACTGCCAACTTCAATCTCGAATACCTCATCTTTTACACGCGGTCAATGAATTCGCAATATCTGCATTATGTTAACCATTTCGGTGCTAATCATCTCATAATTTTGAATTAGCACAGTGTAATTAAAGCATATTACCTCACTCTGTTCAAAAATCAATAATTCCAACAAAAAACCAATTTGAATAAATGTATTTTTTATATTATAACTGCATATAATGAAAACGTAAAATGTATACCGGTGTTTCGAAAAACTTTTAGGGTGTTGCCAAAAAAAACCGCTAATATTATGCATTTTAACTGATTTTTGCACAGTGATGGCAAAAGAAAGGAAGAAAATGTAAATCAATAAGAAAAAAAATTATGGTTGAAATGTATGTGATTTATTTTCAGTTTGTGGCCAATACAAAAATTAAGTTTTTAGACGTTTTGAAAATTTGCTAAGAGGCCAGTCACCGTCCAAACAGAGAACCTCAGCTCTATGATATTTTGTAACAGCTGCCCAGTCTGCCCAGAAGTATTTGTTTTCAGTAAATTCATTGAAACTATGGATGAACTCACTTGATTCAGAAAGTTATTCTCAGTCGACTGGTACAAATAATTTATAATCCCCTAAATAAATATGGAATACATGCCGACTATCGGCATAATATCCGTCTGCCAGCCCAAAGACCTGCTCATCCATCATCAAATAAGTTTGAACAAATTCAAAACTGTATTTTAGAAATTTTGAAAATTCATAGTAATAATTTTGTAAATAGCCATAATAACTAAAGCACATCCAATTTATAGGGTTTCAAAATATTAGCATGTGGTAACACGTGTTGAAAGACATTTTTTGGTGCTCTTTTCTCATGGCATCGGCTTAAAATCACACGCTTACATTTTGGGAAATTGTCATTTGTATTGTGGTTTTTTTTCTCAGCAATAATAGCCGTTAATTAAATCATAAATGTAGTTTCAGTTTATTTGAACTTATAATTTAGGAGGTTTCGCTTAGTAATTTGAGTTAAATTACAATTTGTGGCTATTTCTTGGGATATGGGGGGTGTATGCAATTGATGCTGGTTTGCTGGGCGTTCAAACTATTTCATACAAATGAAATACAAACAAAAATAGTATAAAAAATATATTTTTTTTTACCCAAAAACAATTGAAAAATTCCGAGAGGATGGTACGATGGAAAAATACATACATACATCAGAGTATGTCTGTGTAATAGAAAATAAGAGTAACCATTTGAAAACTTTAGATTCTTGAGAAGATGAGTAATTAAGGAAATAGACTTGTAGTAATTGTTGACCTCATAAATTCAGTAGTTATTTATCAAAATGACTAATGACTTTAGTGCTGTCAAAAAATGTAGAACAAAAACAGATAAGTTGCTCGTAGTCTAAGCTAAGTTTTGATGCTTGTGTTCTAAGCCATTATCATCACAATTGAACAGGTGTTGTATTAGAAAAAGGCAGATGGTTATATTTCAGTCATAAGGACCAAAAACAACGGGGAAATGTCCCTCAATGTCGCTACCACAAATCAGCTCTGACGCATACAATACAATTGGAGAGAGTAACACTTAAAGACATCAGTATGTACTTTAAGTTGCAAGTTTGAAGCTTGAAACTTAAAAAATCGATTACCAATTAGGAAACCGATTTTGTTCCGTGTACTCATAAAGTGTATATGTATTGGTGTATGCTCGGCCATAAGAAGGCTTTAGGTATCACTGCTTTAAGGTAGTCCCGTGTCTTGATTCCTTGCATGCACTGCAGTAAGATGAAGAGACAGAATTTGAATGGCAACTTGTCAGAGAATCCCTACTGCGAAGTGGTCTTCTTTACTACTTGTTTAATAACCAATAATATCAGCCCGATGTACACAACCGTGACCGGGTAGTCTCCTTGCTATTAGCTCTACATATTTTGACTAGAAAACTACATGATTATTTGGTTTAGAGCCGCCAGTGTGGAAGACGACATAAAGTCGTGTACCAGATGTTCTGCATTTTCACGCATCCCTAACTGGTATGTACCAGGGTATATCAGACATCTTTTTGTTGATTACACTTTGACCAATAAGGTGTAAAGTTTAAGGGGTATAAAGAAAAAACAAGGAAATGTTAGAGCCATGCGAGTGCGGCTACATGATAATACTTGTTAGAATGAGATACCTTTACTAAATTGAGAATAACAACGAAGAGCCTCTTGATTTTTGTCGTTTTAAATATTTTACAAGTTTAAAAAAAAACGAAAATAAATAATTTATGCCTTCATAAACTCTGATACAGACTAAATACACAAAATAATAATAATTCATAATAATTTGAAAGAAAAGTCAAAACATTTCTTTTTATATAATTTCCGAATAGTTAGCAACCTATAGAAAATAACAAGCGATCTATGGGAAGTCATATGGATAATTGTGATACTTTGTAAAATTACTTTGTGTAATTGGATCTAATATCTGGAGTATATAGCGACATACCCACTTTTAGAGCTATATACAATTTGAACGTTCATTTTCGATTTGAATTGGATTCGTCCCGAAGTAAACGAATCCACAAAATTTCTTTGAGATCGATTTAAATTTGTGACCTGCAGTTTGACTTTCCACTGAAGTCAACTTACTAGTCACTGTTTTCTTTCCTCTTAAATCGGGAGTATCAAGAATATATTAAAAAATTTCCGTATATGAAAAGCGTTATTTATAATATTCATTTTGCTTTGTATCTCACCAATTGTTGTGATATTTTTAAATAATCCAAGAATGTGTGTCATCAACTATTTGTCAATATACATACATATATTGTTTTCAGCAAAATCTGTTTTTCTTATGCATTTTTTTTTTTTTTTTTTCTTACAAATTTTTCCAATTCCTTTTCTGTACTTCACGAAATATTTTGTGTTTTTTTATTTTAGAAAATAATTTGTAACACACTTTTCAAACTGGACAACCGGTAGATACACTTGCAACAAACAAACAGAGTCGGTATTATGGCTGTGCTGGTGTATGTAGCATGTTCCACTTAGAATTGACACAATTTTAAACCGGCATCAAGTGAAGACAAGGCAACACTAACAACAACAATAACAAGCACAGTGCAAAAACTCATATTTTTACATTCACAGGAATAAACGGAATCTTAACAGATGACGGCGAAGACGACAACTACAGCGTTCATGATGACGGCCACGGACGGTTCAACGATGATGAAGTTCAGGCACAAGAAGAAATTACCGCAACACAAGAGACTCAAACAGCGCAAAACGAGAATCTTTCGTTTGTTTGTTTTTTTTAGTTGGTTTCGTTGGGTTGAGCGTAAATTTTCTTTGGTTTTGTCTGCAGTTTTACTACTTGTGACTACTACGCGTTTGCGCACAAGAGAATGTGGTATAACTTTACTCAAGCGCGTTTAAAACCGTAATAACATAAGCTTATCACTTAACCAAGCTAAGAAGCTCTGGCATCGCAAACCATACGAAACCCCACATCACCATCACCGTCGTGTGGTGTGGTTGGTGGCGCGATGATGATGAACAGACAGACAGACGAGCAAACATGAAATCCAAACAAAAGACGGGAGGTTTGTTTTTGTTTTCTTGACTAAATAGTGAAAAAAATCGCACAAAACCTACAAGATGTTCCCCACACCAAGCTACCAACGAACGAATGTACGCCATAGACATGGAATGAATGAATGAGTGGCTGACAGTATTACTGACTGGCGGGTTTATTTTTCTTTTTGTGGCTGGGTGGTATCCATGCTGGATAGAGTATTTGGACCAGAGTTTTTATTTTCATTTTTCGTATGGAGCAGAATGATTGAATGTCTAATAGAAAACATGTTTTATTAGATGCATACATACGTTCGACGTGCAAAACCATTCATATACACATACATACATATGCAAAACAGTTAACAGTTGTAAAATGTTGCTTTGGAAACATCCATCCATACAAGTACCTCCACATCAACGATCTTTAAAGCCGTCTATTTCAACTGATCTCTGGTAAGTTGTAGCATTGACCGTTAAGATCTAACACCACCACCACCACCACCGCCATCGCCATGCCATAATCACCTGTTTAATGCTGCTTAATAAGATCTGTTAGTTACATTTCGTTTTTCTGTTTGAATTGTACATAGCAAAAAAATGCCGCACATCACACAAAACAAGTGTACTTACGCCGAATAATGGCAAACGACCAGGGCTTCAAAAACCCCACAACGATGAAAGGCCTCCAGCTATGTAAGTCTATGGTACACAAGAGGTGATGTTAATATGTATGTTGCTGCACAGCAGGAGCCGACGTTTCATGCCACTGATAGGGAGAAGACACATTCAAAACATTCGACGGTTTTACTGTTAAATTTCTCTAAAGAAAAACCCTAATGAAATCTAATGTCCACGAAATGCAGGTATATCGGGTTATAGTTTGACCTTCTGGCACATCTAAAAGCATGACCTCGAAAAACGACAGAAAGCCTATACAAATAAAATCATTACAGATTTGAACGAAAAAACCGAATCAAATGAATGGAGATTTACATTTGAATTGCAATGGTTAGACATCGATTAAAGTATCACAATTTTGTTATAAACGGTTATTATGATACAATGTTAAAAAATCAATGATTACACTATGCAACAAAAAACTAATGAATACAATTCCGATGTACTGTGGAAATATTTTTTTTTGTTCTTGGACCAGTTTTGCTTTTTTTAATTTTTTAAAATGATTCTTAAAGTTTATAAAGCCTTCCCTAATTGTAAATAGAATCGAAAATAATTCACCGATTTTAAATGATCTATGATTCCTTTTTATTGTAGGTAATGGGGCTTTACGGTAAACTCTTAAAATGAACAGCGTTTAGAAATGTTCATGATTTAAACAAAATGAATAAAACTTAGTGGTCAAATTTTTAAAATTTATTTCAACAAAATCGGACAATTCGTTTTCGATTTAAGACAATTATGGTCTCGAAAATTAAATTAAAAAAATAAAAAAAAAGCGTTGAACCTAAATACTCTAGCAACAATGATTTTTCAACTATTTCTCGTTTTTTAAATTAGATATAAGAATAAAATAATTAATTAATGCTAAACGAAATCGACGATTTTGGGAAACCAGAGATCTTAACCCAAATGGCGTTTCCAGAGGTAATATCAATGAAAAAAGTGCCCTGATGCTACTGCTCCAAAATCCACATCAAATTGTCACTCTCTAGAGATGCATTGACTTCTCGACAATCACCTGCGGGTTTTCCGACCCGCAGTTGTGACAGTTTGGCTTGTTAATATAGACTCCAAACTGAGCTCAAACTGAGAAAGCACAGGGTGTTGAGATTTCAATTGCTGATTGGACTTTGTAAGCGAATAATGTGATATATGTTGGAGAACACATTTGGGGCTGGTGCATACATTATCGTCAGTGTGCACCGTAGCATGTCGAACTTTTTCAACAAACTTGCGTACAGCAGGCGCGGTTAATGCCTCAGTTTAGCCAAAACTTCTTTTCAGTAAATGCACTGTTTGGACTACACGGCATTGCCTTTGAAATAATGGCAAATTTTGCATAAGATTAGGCGTAAAGCAGATTTTATTTCATTTAACGCGAAGTGTCAACTTACCGTATGACTCAAAAATAAATCCCTAGATGGATCTCCCGGTATATAAAAACATTAACGGATCCCAATTTCAATAGAGAGTATATATATTTAAAACATGTCAGACCGATTACACACAGACGAGCGGACATAGCTCATTCAATAAATTCTGAGTCGATCGTTAAAAAAAAGTGAAAAGTGAGCCTTATAAAAAAAAACTGCCACAGCGAATATTTCTTTCTTTCTCAAAGTGGCACAGAAAAAAACAGCAATCAAGTTACGGATTAAACCATAAACACCACGAAAAGCCCAATACCATTACGAAGACGCACAACTCTAAGTACAAGTACACACTTACGTACACACGTAATGTTTGTTTTGTTATTGTTGTCATTTATAAAACACTTCACTTTACTACTTTGGCGGTTTCACCTCTGTTACACTTGACCGGCTTTTGCAACTCTACAGAAGATTTAATGCGTTCATTGCACGTAGACCCGGCTATAGTCGGATATGATGTTTCATTGTCCGCATGAGAATGGTTAACGGAAATAAAAGCCTAGTAAAAAAAAGTTGCCGGCTGTTTTAACCGTTTTTGCTTTTTGAATTCATATCTCATTTAAAAAAGAATTGTGTTTATTTATTGCAAATAATTGAGTTTTTTACTATTTGTGAAAAATAATAAAAATAGCGTGTCTCCATTGCAACAATTGGGGGTTTGTGTTATTCGAACACCTGAACGATTTTTCATAAGAACATCGGCCTAAAGCCAAACAAAACACAGCAAAACTGGGCGACCTACCACAACGTTGACTTTTCGGCGAATGGACCCTAGATAAGCTAGAGGAATGTCACCTTCCTTTTATGGAGAATTTGTCTTCAGAATCGGACAAGTGGTGACACTTGCCACTCTGAACGCGATACCATGAACCAAGTGAGTGAAGATTTTGATGAGCAATTGATCTCATTCGTTCGTGTAATTCTACAACATAATACACTTTTTGTGTATAACCACAATTGTTGCCTTGGAAAACAACAACACACGTCTTTGGCGAAATACCGGTCAAAATGTTGGAAAAGTGTGCCAACATTTGACTTTTAGTATGGAGTATCTGAACCGAATCCGTGGACATCATTTCCATGTATTAATATATAAAAAGTAAATTTTAAAATATTTAAAAAGTATATGGCAAGAATTGATTTGTCGATCGACATTAATATTTAATTTATTTGTACACATTTTCTATGTTTTTACAATTTTTCAAAAATTGAATTCTTCACAATTTTAAAAGGTGCCTGTAACGCTACGACTCTGGTTTATCAAAATTTCATTTGTATTTTATATCACTGTATGGAATACGACTGTAGAGTGATCATCAGACCGGCTAGGGGCACATTAACCTCGATGTATAAATAATATCATTTACACAAATTTAATTACATGGCCATCGCAGAAAAATCCTACCGAAATTGTGCCGGGAAATACATTCCCTGAAGTTTATTAATTCGTAAATCACTAAGAGTGATGAATTACAAGTGGTGGTAATCTTTTATAATGATTTTCTCGTTTATCCGGGTGACTTCGAAGTTCAGACCCCATAACAATTTAGTTCTATGGATTTTTTATATACATGCATGTTCGTATTGGTATTGAAAATATAATGATTATAGTCTTTTCACTTTACCACAATTTGGATTGATTAGCCATAGTGTACTAAAACAATATTTTAATTGCTATGAACTGAGATCAACGAGTGTGGATATGTGTAGGCTGTTTTGTAGGTGGTATTGTATGTGTATGTCGTGCTAAATCGAACTGTTTTAAATATTTTTGAGTAAACTTTATTCCTAACATGAAATACAGAACATATACATAGCTACATATGCATTTACCTGGTAGTAGTTTTATCCGTTTGTCCACAAAGAGGCTTTGACCATCACACAATTGGCAAATGGTAGAGATTATGGTCTTTGTCAAAATTGCTAAACTGCAGTTTGGCGACATTACTTCAACTTAATCGAAATGAATTCGACTTGCCCACAAATAGTTTGTTATTTTTAATTATAATTTAAGCCGAAATAATGTTAAATAACTGTTTATGCACTCAAGTTTCCCTTTTCAAGTGTTTACATCAAAAGTTGTGGGCAAATGCGTTATTGTGAATTGCGCGCTTTGTGTTAACAATGCACTGTGAATGCTGATCAATTGAATAAACATGGTTTTTGGCAGTAGTGGCTGTTTAAGCGAATGATTACATCAACACTCATCTCATGTGAGAATATAACACCTTAAGGTGCAATAATTGAGATCGTAGTTAAACCCACTGAATTAATTTAATGAAGACCATTTTCTCCAACATGCATATCATTTTTTAAACAAACAATACAGTAATCGGTTCACTGGCGTTGTTGCATGTCGGTTTCTTCACACCACTATTTGGCAGCGTTGCTAAATTGTTCCTGCAACAGATGGTTTTACACAAAAAGTCATCGGTGCAATTTTTGAAAATCTAACAAAATATATGAAACTGAATCCATCGTTAAAGAAACTAAGGAGTATATTACCATTGACACAACAGGCTATGTTGTTTTGGCGGAGTGTGAAGAATTGGATACCGGCTGCTCAATTGTGGTCGAAGATTGAAAAGAAACAGAAACGCTAATTATACCTAGTACCAAGAAACAGCGTATGATGATGATGGTGCGCCTACAGTGGAATTTTCGATGGTAGCCGATGACAAGGAAGCGGACAGATTACCAGTTGAATGTGGGGTTTGCCCCGATATTATGCACAAGTCCAAGCTGGATGCTCATTTAAAGACCCACCTGAAACCCGGAACGAAAAGATACAAATGTATCTACTGCGAAGATGACTTTGTAACCCGTGCATATGCGGCCGGACATTCGAGGCGACATATGGGTATACGTCCTTACGTTTGCGCACCATGTAAGATGTACTACTGTACAAAGCAAGACTTAAAGGTGCACGAACAAAGACGTCATCTGGCCAAGGAACATATCTGCGAGCATTGTGGAAAACATTTGCCCAAAATACATCGCTGAGACACCATCGCATGCTGGTGCGTAATTATGAATGTGAACATTGCGGTAAGAAATTTTTAAGAATATATCCCATGAATGAGCACTTACGAAATGTCCGCTATGGTCCCGGCGACTGCTGTATTGTCCATTCTGAGACATGCGGTTTAAGGACACCCATAAACTGGCAATACATTGCAAGATAATGCATTTGAATCAGGGCAAATTCGAATGTCGCTTGTCAGAACTGGAGTTTAACTATATTAGAATGACATTGACGACAAAAACCGTTTCGTCTAGATGTGCAAATAGTAGCATCTAGTGATCGGAAAAGGCGCACGTTATCGTCGACAAGCCAATGTATCCTCAGAGTGCTGGATTGTCTCGATGACATTTTAAGAGCAGATTTTCCCCATTCCGTTACCAACAAATTTGATACCCAAAATGTTGTTCCACCAACAAACTAATGTTAATTTTCCGGGCTCTCTAAGAAGCGGAAAATGTGGCAGGGCTTTAATTTTGAGATAAATTCATCTACATGACATTACTTGCATTTAAATTAAAGTCAAACATTGGAATAACAGGAAGTGGTGGTGGAAGAAATGACACAATACATGCATCTGGAAATTGTGCTTTAACAAATGCAACCATTAAACATGACGAAAAATAACGGTAAGTCATTCATTTGTTATTGTTGGTTTTCTGACCGAATTCATTCACAATAAAGAGATAACCAAACTTTTACTGTAACATTTATACACTATTATAAGCTATTTTTTAAAACAGCTATTAGGATTAATCATTTACTTGCAAAAATTAAGTGAACTTAGCGAATATGTAAAAAAAATGTCGACAAATTGAAAATTTAGATCGATTTAAGGCAATAAAATTCACCACTCCTTAAACAATTTAGATAAAGAATAAGGTCTTTATGTTACCATAAGTCCTAAATCATTTATATTTTAAAGTAAAATCTTAATCAAAACATTCAAACCACCCTGAACATCGTAATATACAAAAAGATATGAGGATTTACAAATAGATTCAGGGTATAAATGAAGTTTCTCTCATAAGTCGGAGAAGAGACAATTGTTTCTGAAGACGAATTATCAATTAAACAGTATATATATTTACAATTTTTTATTTGTTTCGTCTATAGAAATACTAATCATTACAGACTAATGCTTAATAATAAATTATTTTTATCATTTTTTTTAATTCATTTATGTTGTATATTTCATTTAAATTCTCTAAGCGACCTTATAAGTTTCATTCATACCATGAAAAGTTATATAAAAATATTCACAATTTCTAAATCTTCTAAGAGGAGCATCAAATTTAAAATATAGGGAAAATCAATAACCCCACAACTGATTTTAATATCATGCACAGCTCACTAATATGATATTAGTTCACCGTATTTTCCTTAATGGAATGTTATTAGAAATACGTAAATGCCGTATATAAATCTGCCATAAACGTTTCGTTGAGTATTTGTTTACGGCACTTTGACATACGACATTCACGTCACGAAACAAATGTTTATTTTTATGAATTGTACAAGTTTAACGACCTGTTATCAACCAGATGTTAACAATATATACGTTTGAAATAAAACTAATAAGGATTTCTTTTTTAAATACGTATCGATTTTCGCAATATCTGCTTAAGAGCTATTTCCACGGAAAGTGAAATACATATGAATGTATATAACTGCAGGTTAGCTCTTAAAGGGAAGTGTGAAATATCGTTGTTCTAAGTTTAATGTGTTAAGTTCGTACATAATATTTTTTAATCACTCACAATATAGTTAATTATTCGATTTAGCTTATACTTAATGTTACGGATTTCAGCATTCATATTTTGTTACTATGCATTGTCCATCGCGGCAATTTCATAGAGTAACTGTTGTTCCGCCTTAACCTTTTCATGTTCATCTACTTCAATATTTTCCTGTTCATCCAGCTCTTCGATATCTTCTTCGTTCACAATTTCGGTATGCATATCGTGGGTCATTTCTTCCACTACCACTTCCTGTTGTTCCAATTGCTCTTGCTTGAAATGGGTCAGTGGCTCATCTTGTTGATACAAATGCTGACTGTCTTCATATGGGTAAAGTTGAGACGGCTGTTGCTGTTGATGGTCTTGTTGTTGGATTACTTCTTGCTCCTCTAGATGATCCGGCTTTTGTTGAAACAGATGCCGACCTAATTTCTTACGGCATTGTAATGAGCGTCTATGGGCATCAAAGAAATCAATATGATTGAATTCCAGCCCGCACACCCGACATTCAAATTTGCCCTGATTCAAATGCATTTCCTTGCGATGTTGTGCCAGTTTATGGGTGTCCTTAAACCGCATGTCACAGAATGGACAATCCAGCAGTCGCCGGTCACCATAGTGGACATTTCGTATGTGCTCATTCATGGCATATTTTCTTAAAAATTTCTTACCGCAATGCTCACATTCATAATTACGCTGCTGTTCATGTACCAGCATTCGATGGTGTCTCAGAGATGTATTTTGGGCAAATGTTTTTCCACAATGCTCGCAGATATGTTCCTTGGCCAGATGACGTCTTTGTTCGTGCACCTTTAAGTCTTGCTTTGTACAGTAGTACATCTTACATGGTGCGCAAACGTAAGGACGTATACCCATATGTCGCCTCGAATGCCCGGCCGCATATGCACGGGTTACAAAGTCATCTTCGCAGTAGATACATTTGTATCTTTTCGTTCCGGGTTTCAGGTGGGTCTTTAAATGAGCATCCAGCTTGGACTTGTGCATAATATCGGGGCAAACCCCACATTCAACTGGTAATCTGTCCGCTTCCTTGTCATCGGCTACCATCGAAAATTCCACTATAGGCGCACCGTCATCATCGTCATAGTCCACAATTTCTGCACATATGCCGTCGAACAACATAAATTTTCTTGGAACTCTAGGTACATTTAAGCGTTTACGTTTCTTTTCCAACTCCGACCACAATTGAGCCGTTGTTGGTGGCTCCTCGACCACCTCTTCGTGTTGATATACCTCCAATTGTTCACCACTTTCTTCATCGACAACGTCATGAACCTCTTCCACGAACATCATCTGGCCATCCTCGGTTATCATCATTGTATTATCGTCATGTTCCTCGATAACTTCTCCGTCTTGTACAATCCCCTGACCATCACCGCCCAACACAATGATTTGGGATGAGCCATCATCACAGTTATCCAATTCTTCACCCTCCGCCAAAACAACATAGCCTGCTGTGTCAATGGTAATATACTCCTCGGTTTCTTCAACGATGGATTCAGTTTCGCTCATCTTTTTTTGAGGATTTTTAAATATTTCACCGATGGATTTTTGAGTAAAACATTTGCTGCAGGAAAAAATTACCAACGCTGCCTAATAGTGGTGTAGGAAAAGCAACAGATAACATAGTACACTAACCGATTATTCTATTCTTGCTCAAGTAATTGCTTTTATTATAATAATTTACATCGTGAATGTATTATGTTTGAAACTACTGGGGAGTGATAATTTGAATATGTAGGAGATATTATTAAATGTTAGTTATTTGTTCTAAAAAAAATTGTGGGTTGAAGCTTCTTAATGTTTATATGAGATGTGAGTGCAGGTAACCGTTTACTCAAATAACCACTAATGAAACAAAATATGTTCATACGTTTGGCTGTCACTCACAGTGCATTGTTGGCATAAAGCCCAATTCACAATAGGTCATTTGCATATGTTTTATATCAACATTTAGAAAAGCTAATAGCCGTTTTAATTGTTGTTAAAAATATCGTACTAGTAGACAAATCAGATTTATTATTAAAACATTAGTTTATTAATGAAATTAGGTAACAAATTTGTAAGGTTTGAGCACAACGGCCAAATTATTTTTGAACTGTACAATTGCCATTTGTATAGAAATAAATTGCCGATATCGTAATTTTTTTATTCAGAAAAACAATATCTATTCAAATCAGTTGTGATGTACATAAATATTTATAATGAAAACTAATCAACGTGGTTAAATGCATGAAATTAATACTACGTAAGTAGGTACGTATTTTCCTTAACATGAAAGTGCACGATATAATTCGTACACTCACTGATCGAAACCTACTATTTTAATAACGACTTCAGACGACTGATGCGTTTTTAGATATATTTTTTATAGCTTGTAAATTATTCTCTTTCTCGTGTCGCCTGCATTTACAAAGTGGGGGACGGCAGCTTAAACACTTGTAAGATGTTCTTGCCAGGTTTTGGTTAGAGATACTTCGACGGATCTTATTCTTTTATCAGAACTTTTCTTTTAATGAATTTTGAGAAAAATAGTTGTTCCAGCATGCTCGTCTTTTTCTCTCGTTGCCTTGTTTTCTACATTCATTCCTGAAAAAATTGTATTAACAGCAGAAAAAAGATTCGGGAAACAACAACAACTTTATACATTACAAATGTGATTATATAGTTACTGTGAATCAATGTTATCATAAATAACATTTTCATAACATCCGATTATGCCGACCATAACAAATTTCTGCACTGCATCAACAGGGTGACACAATTTAATAAATATTTTTTAATCGTTAGTCAAAAACCAGTAATATACTTGTGGCTTGTGGTGTTACATATTTTTATGGTTGTAAACATTGTTTGACTATGAACTCATCACTGATTGCCAAATCTTTCAGATGTTACACTATTTTTAAAGAAACGTTTATTGTACCAATATGCTTAAGCATAATGGCAGAATCTGTTGATTGCTCCAGTTTGCTGGTATCGTGTATTGGCCCTATACATAAGTGGGTTTTCACAAGATATAACTTCGATGATATTTATATGAAAATTATCGTGTTCATTATTTGAATAGATTTCGATAACAATATCGGCCTGCATCTGGCAACGCGTTACATGTGTCTGTCAAATGTTTCGGTGTCAACCCATTGTGAATGCGTCATTTTAAATGAAATAAAAACTTTGACATTCTGACGCCTGAAGAAAGTCGCGCAGATTTTTAAGGTCTGCAGGTCTGTTTTCACGATATTTTTGGGTAATTTCCAAAAATTCACGTTTATATTTGCACAACACAGAAAAATCATGTGTGACACAGATATGGATGATTTCATTGAGTATGAACTAACGCGCGATTGTATAGAAATTGACGACCACGATGGCAATGAAGAATATCTTTACTCAACCGAAGACTACGAAATTATTGAAGCTCTGGACGATGAGGATGATGAGCAAATGTCTCTTAATGCCATTGACATAAAACCTGAGATATTGCAACCTAGCGAACACGACGAAATCGTGACACTCAAAACGGAAACCATAGAAGACGACGAGGAAGAACATCACTTGATTGAGGACGAGACGACGGCGGAAGAGAATGACTATGATGATATGCAGGAAATTGAATACGAAGAACAACCAGACCTAGAGGAGGAAATCGTAAAGGAGGAAAGTATTGAATCTATAGTACCTGATAGAAATGTTAAGCCGACTAGAGAAGAAAACAAGTCGGACGAGGGTAAACAAAAGCAACACACATCTGCCCACAGACGCTATATGTTGTTTGATGAACTCGTTGCCTGCATCGTGGACTACGATACTGATGGAACTCCGATTGTAGAGTTTTCAATATCAAACATGGAGTCTGATGAAAAACTTCCCGTGGAGTGCGGGATTTGTCCGGAGATAATGTTACGATCCAAGATATCAAAGCATTTAAAGACACATCTAGTACCGGGTACAAATCGTTATCAATGCATGTACTGTGAAGAAACCTACAAGGATTGTAAATATCTGGCCGGCCACGCAAGAAGACACATGGGTATACGGCCGTATGTTTGCGAATTATGCAAACTATATTTTTCCACAAAGCAAGATCTGCGCGTCCACAATCAGCGACGACATCAGGAGAAAGATCACATCTGCGAAGTGTGTGGTAAGACCTTCGCCCAGAACACTCAGCTTAAAAGACATCGCGAAGCGACACACGAGAAAAAACGGCGGTTTCAGTGCGATCACTGTCCCAAATCCTACTACAAGAACTTTAGTCTGCAGGAACATGTCCGAGCTGTGCATATGGGCAAACGGAGAATGATTGTATGTCCTTTTTGCGGTATGCAATGTCGAGACGCCCACAAAATGGCCAGGCATCGCAAACAAATGCATTTGCATCAAACTCACTTTGAATGTCACATTTGCAATGAAGAATTCACAGATATCAATTATTTTGATGCCCACAAACGATCCATACAATGTCGCAATAACACCCGGCGTAAATTGGAAGAAGAAGCTTTACTGCAAGAGCAACAGGAACAGCAGCAGCAACATGAAGACTTCGAACAGATAGAACACAAAACAGAAATAATAGAAAATCAGGAAGAAACAACGGAGCATTATATCAATCAATTCGAGAAAGATGATGGTATAGACCATCAGTCAGTACAGATTATTAACGAGGCTGACATGAAACATTTTATACCCCAGCGCCATCAGCAAACGCGGGCAGGACCACAATTTATACTGAACAACCAACTACTGCAACATCACAAAGTCGAAATTTTAGAAGGGGAAGATGTTGCCGAAAACGATGAATTAGTGTATGAAATAACTATAGATAGTAATGAATAAAATAAGACAACAATTATGAAATAATTTTAAATTCACTAATAGAAAAACAAGATAAAACTGAATATAATATCATTGTAAATTTACTTTATGCCTCTAATTATGTTTTAATGTTTAATTTTTATATTTATGTATACTTTAATTTTGTCTATATATAATTAATTTTAAAAGATGGTTTTGAATATGCAACTAGCTTAAAAATCCCGCTCCCCTTGCGTGGGAGAAAATATATAGATTTTTTTTTTAATAAAAACTAAGTGTAGTTTATTTTTATAAATAACTAAATACTATTTAAGTGGTTCGCCTTTAAATTAAAACAAATAAAATATAATGCCAAAATAAAATGCATGATTGATTTAGTTAGCTGAATTTTCCTGCCCAAAAATGATCAAAAATCATCCGATTTTGTTAAAATAAATTTAAAAAAAATTATTAGTAATATATTTGTAATCTTTGCTTCAGTGATCCACCGACGAGTTATAAACAGAGTTTTGAAAAAATCATAAAACTTCAAAAATGCCTAGTGTGGACACTTTCAATTGTTTATCATATTTGTGTAATTATCACTTTCTTCACATACTCATACACCAAAATCTGAGTTCCTGTCGCTGGTACTACTCTCAATATGGAGGGTAACAGCCCATTGTAATAGGCTAGAATGCCATCTTTTTTAAGGATTTCCCGGGCAACGTCAATCATGGTACTCTTCAGATTATTTATTTGTATGCGTGATTTTATCACATCAGCCGGAAACGTGCTAGAGCATTGCGCAATACCAGCCGCTGAACCGGAAAGCATTGTTTTCCAAGGACCAATATCATCTTTTGACTCGCCGTGCCTTACATTTTTAGTTAGATTGATGTTAGAATCTGTTCGCTTATGATGTTCATTATATTTACTTGGTAAGGTATTCCCGAATGGCCTCATAGCAGCCGAAGAAGATAAAATGTCCCGGTATGTCTCTGGAAAATGTAGACGACAAGCCACTATAGAATCCAGCTATACCTGCAGATTGATAACATTTTGTGATTGTGCAGTCGATGTTGGTCATTCCCTCGCAACACACAAGCGAAATAGCCACGCAATGTACTTGTTCTTTGCTTAGTTTCGTCAAAAGAAGTCCGTGCACGATATGAACAGAACGTTACGAAGTACCGAGCAGTTTTTTCGAATGTACACCATCAAAATGAAAATCGCATTAACATTCAATATTAGTATGAAGTCGTTTCTGATATTTTCATGTTGACTTTTTTTGTCTTATGCAACACCCATGTTTCGTGATCTTACCTTCATTTTGGAAAATTCGTATGGTTAATTTTAAAGGCGTTAGCACTGTAGCCGTGCTTCCTTTGGCTACATAACGTTTCATCTAAAAATTAAAAGTATTCAATTAAATCACAATCTCTGGCACAGTTTACAGAACGCAAGTATACTTAAATCCTACCTCCTGAATAGCTTGTAATTTACATTTCACCAATTCGGTGGGACACACAATCCATGGTGAGAAAATAGCAGACAAACTACCGGCACATGCATTTTCCAATGGCGATAAATTACGGACATCCTTAATGTTCATATATTCTGATATTGCCGTCTGACAGCCTCCATAGAAACCAAAGAGTACCGAATTCTCGACAATGCCTGTCATTACAGCCGGAATGGCACCAGCGTAAAGACCCTGGTATATGCCGTAGTTGCGATAAATGAACACAAAACATCGCCACATATTCCTATAGAGTTTGGGAAAAGTTTGCTGCTTCACTTTTAGGGTATCAAATGGCTGTGAGGCATAAACTTGCGCTATACCAGCTGGAATGATTCCTTTATTATCGAAATTTACCGGAACATAATACAGAATACCTGTGGAACCAGCAGCAAGATCCATCAAAGGATGATCTGCCACCGTTTGTTCACCTCCTGTTTTGGTGTTGACTAATACAAAATCATCTACCATTAGTACGACATCTTAAAACTATTCTGATTTTCCATAATTTAATTATTATTTCCAAGAAGAAATACAAGCAAATTTCAAAACATTACACTATGCAACAAAAAAAATGTTTGAATGTCCACTAGACAATCCTGATGTCTAGTGAATGATAAATAAATTTAAAGAAAAGAAAATAATCTTATTGGTGTTTATATGGAATATTTTTGTGGAAGTTAAAAGGAAAAAATCTGAATTCAAATATAAAGGATTTATTTTGTAATTTAAAATAGAAAAAATCCTATCTTCAGTATTTGGATAAGATAATAATCCAAGCAGTAAATTTCAGTTAGGTTTCTTAAAACGTATTGCAGCTGTTACACGTATCCCAGTCTTGTGATGTGGTGCACTTTTAATTATATTTGGGCGTTGGGGTATGTCCGCCTGCACACAGAAACCCTTTTATTGCTGCAACCTGTGCAATGTCATTTTTCAGATTTCATAACCAAGTAATTCTTTCTGTACTGACGAAATTTAGTTAAATCAACACATATTTAATTTGAATATCGATGCAATCCTTGAAACACATTTGGTTGAGTCAACCGAATTTCTTTTCAGGCTATCGGTCAACCCGTTCCTCCAAAGGAATATTTCATTATTACTTAATCATTTTCTACATTCTACATATAACAATGGAAGTAATGCAGGGATATAAGTCGATTCTAATCCCTCATAAAAGTATCATTACTTAAATAAGGTAATAAAGTTTTTTTTGTTACTACTCTACACTAATATTAAATAACATCGATAAGGAGTCGTGAACTGTCTGTCCTTATCTTCGGGTGATATGCATATACATACATACATATGAATCAGGGATGTCAACTGTTATTTGGACAGCTAAGTGGTAGGTTGTGTGTACGACTATCACACAGTTAAACCCAGTTAGGAAACCTGGCAAGACCATCAAACATTTTTCAGCGGCCTCGTAAATGCTGGCGACTGTACGAGTAATAGCTTTCTGTAACACACCAACAAAAGTATAAAGAATTTTTTTAAATCTATATTTTTTTTTTAAATTTTTTCATATCCAAAATCGGTAACATTTAAAAAAAAAAATTTTAATATGTAATATGAAAAAAATGCGTCAAAATGTATAAAAAAAACAGAAAATTATTTAAATTAATCGAGGAATTCAGATTTATGCAATGTCTACTTTGTATGATTCAGCAGAAAAACATGAGTTAGTCCTTTCAAAAAATTGTGTGTTTGAGTTGGGACTTTCTTTGTTTTGCTTATAACTTCTTTATTTTTCATCAACTTTGCTTGAAATTCTTATATAATGATTAAATTAATGAAGAAATTGATAATGAAAAAATTAATTTAAAAAAATAATTATTTGGGACCTTTTTATATTAATCAACATTAACCAGGTACATAATTTCAAAAATCCCAAAGAAACGGCTTTTTTAATCCCGTTTTTTTTAACTTATCCCGATCGACATTCCTAATTTGAACATAGTTTGAATACAACACGAACGACCAGCCAATTATCTTATCATATTGCAAAAAAAATGTATTCAAGAACATTAACGGCCAAATGAAAAAATTCACCATTTTAGTTGTAGATTTTTGGCAATACTTTACACACGGATTTGTCGGGTTTTAGCCGTGTATAAAGGTGAAAACATTTTAGGAATATAATTTCAGTATTACAGAAATAATGAAACAAGCATAAACAAAAGATAGACATCTTTAAAAATTTAAAAACTTTCAAACAAAAGACTGAAAGGATAAAAAAAAAGTTTGCCATGACCGCCAATGTGGAACAAGTTGTGACGAAAATTCTCATTGACTTTATAAATGAACACGACGAAATCGGTTACGATATACTATCGGAATTAAATAAATTCGATCAATACATATCGGGACGCAAGCAAGCATGCCATGCCATTTACGATTGTCCATCGGAAACTTCCATAACCGCCCAATATTTAACAGAAGCGAATATCGATCGTATTTGTATGGAATATGCCGATTACTCATGGAATCATTGTGAACAACCCACCTATATCTGTAAATTGTGTCGTTCTGCATTTAAGGCACACGAACAACAACAATTTACCACCCTCGATCACTTCCTGGGGCATCTGCAAAAAAGTCACACAACAAATATCGTAGAGGAGCAAAAGCAACGTCAGTGTGAACTTTTGTGGGTGGGCGAATTGGAGAAAATAAAAAAATTCAAATACAAACATCACAGCGAAGAGTTCATGAAGGAAATCGATGAGGTAGGTCAGGTCAACGAATGTTTTTTTAGTATTCTGAGAAACACATTAACTAAATTCTAGAGTTAGTTAATAGTAAATCTTTAAACGATATATTTCTATGTGGGACGTCATTGCCAATAAAATCCAATCAGACTGAACCCTCTATTAGAGGAAGATAATGGAAATGAGGTATAGTCATAAAATCAATATCTTAAAATATGTGGGTATGGCGGTAATTTGTTAGTAATGTTCCCCTTTCCTAAACAATTGTGTGTTGTACGCACTATTGTGGTGAAGGGGTACTTCGTATTTGTTTATAACACTCATAGCATTGTTTGACTCGGCAATTAGTTTCTGAATCTGTCTGTCTATTCGTCCATTGTTGTATGTACATGTTTTCGTTTGACATTGGACGAACTTTGAAAAAAATCGTTTAGATCGGATCCTGTTTTGAAGTTGCCCCTATACAAATGTAAATGCGGCTTATGAGCCAGCAGACATAAGAACAGTAAATTAACTGCCTGTTTCCATAAAACGAATTTGTTCGTTCAAATCGTCAATGTTGGAAGCGTTATAAAATGGGTTTCAGACATTATTCAATTCTGTTTTTCAGATATATGTTAGATGTCGACATATGGAACACAATCCCAAAAGAATAAGCACTTAGTAGTGATAAAAATTCATTTTATTGGGCATTCAATTTTGACAATTTGCAACGAACAAACAAATTCGTTTTATGGAAACTGACAGTAAATTTGCGTTCGATAAAATTAGCTTTAAAATTAAATTTGGCGGATATCGAAAACATATAAGTCCACGTTTTGATACTGTCTCTAACCTTAAATAGAAGGAAAACAGAAACTTAATTGGCAATGAGGTGAACTTCTTTATATAGAAATGGATTACAGTGTTTCTGCCGTAATTTTTTACACACAATAGCTATTTGAAATTGCTCAATACAATGGTGGTGTAAGATATAATATAGTCCCCTTCACCTACTTTAGATTTTATTCTGCAACAGTATTATTATCTGAAACAATATTACCGAATTTCAGGTATTTTGAGTTTATCGTTTGAGAGCTATAGTATTTTTAAAGGCATACGAAAAAATGTGGATTAATCAATTGTTTAGACCCCAGCCTTTAAAGTTATCAGAATCTGTCAAAAATGTACAATACATTCTTTTATAAAGAACATTGTGCGAAAATAAGACAAAATTAAATTCAATTTACAAATATCCTCCTTTATTTTGTCTAATTCGGGAAGTCCTAAATACGAGCTTAGACCAAAGTCAGAAACGTTTGAAAAAAATTTCCTATAAAAAATGAGAAGAATTTTTTTTTAATAAATCATTTTGCGAAAATAAGATAAAATTATTGCACTACGCAACATGTTTATAATAGGTATGTTTATAATATTTTGTGGTGTATTTCGGCGATTCGAAAATAATATAAAAAAAACTATGCATACATACTTTTTTTAAATTTATCTTTAAATTATACCTGTGAACCTTTATTATTTTGACTATAATTTTGGAAGGCGTTGCCCGATCAAACAATACAATGAAGGTATTTCCGGATTGACAAGCACCATAATGTAGAAAACAATATTTGTAAAAGTACCACAATTTAAAAAAAAATAAAAACGATATATGTCATTTTTTCTCCGTTTAACTGATATATTGGATTTTTGGAAGGTATATATCTTTCAATACGACTCAAAAGTGTAACACATGGAAGGAGTCACTTAGTCTTTGAACCTTTTAAGTCGTCTGAGCCGCCTGTCTGTGGTTCCGGCGCACGATAACTTTCGATTGCTTTTAAACATGACATGGTTTGATATTTATTCAAATGTTGTAATGGGATTGCATATTGGCCATATGACTCACCCCTTCGGAAGTCGTGTGATAATATTACTACGCCCAATGCAATCTTGTCGCAATTCTGGTTTGGAGCCCTAGCCGCACCCCTTCTGGTACTTCCCATACAAATATAACATTGCACTCACTTCATAAATTCCGTAATAAATATTACTACAATATTACCCAAATTGTGTAATCAATATGACTTATTTCCTTCAGTAGGGTTCTAGGTAGTCGGAGTAAAATAAAAAAAGTTAAATGTTTTTTTCAATTTTTTGTTATCCTTCTAAATAATAGAGGTACATCCGAATAAAATGACAATTTTAAAGAAAAATTCTAAAAAATATATCCGCAATAAATGTTTTTTTGCTGATTTTGGGAAACTGGAAACAGTGCATCACGAAAAATAACATTTTTTTTAAATTTAAAATGTCGACCATTTTCGTATTTAAGCCACCATAGTGCATCAAATCTGTACAGACTTACAACATTTTTTCATTTGTTGGCCTGTGTAATTAGGTTATTTATTATCTGTAATAGGTAGGAAAATTTTTCGATTGATAATATATATACAATAATAAAGTCAAACTGAACTATACTAATTTCCCGATCATTCTATGTCCCCAAACTTTTTGTTATGGGTAGTGCTCTGACAAAAAATCCCTTGAGTTCGTGAGCAACGTTTTCGGCAACAAATACAAATAAAAAAAAATAATCTCTTACTTTGCACAGGGCATGCGAAAGTTGTTCTGTTCTTTATTTCATACCTAAAAATATTTGTTATTGTTTATATTCTTATCTTATCTTTTAATTTTTTGGCCAACGCAGACGAAAAAACTGGAAATCGAGACTCAAAAAGAACTACAATTAAGCAAGCAACAGCAAATCACACCGACATAGAACCCAATAAATTTTCAAATAGTATTTGAATCATGATGATTGCACACTTTTAATTTTATTGACTCTTATTTGGTGATTGTTTTAAAGAAGAATGTGATATAAATAGATTTTAAAGTTACGCTTGCTAGGAATGTAATGTAAAGTCGAATTTGTGTTTAATCAATCACAGATTAAGTCAAATATGTATGCGTTTTTTCGTTATGTCGAATGCAATTTTATGGCCACCGACATTTAGTCGATTTCTTTAAGAATTCAAAGAGCTTATCCGTAAATCATAGATGAGTTTCTTCATATCTTTTAAACTTTGCAATATTGGTTTTCCCCAGGACTGATTACAGTACTTTTCCCAACTATTATTTTACACCCTTTGGTTTTTGTCTCTCACAAGTTGACCGTTGCTTTCCGAATGTTAAATATACAATGATCACCTATTACCATGTCAAGTTCTGTAGCTCAGATTCAAATCCAACTGCTCGAAGATGAACGATAAGTAATTCAAATGTCCTCTTACACTGATACAAAAAAAAATACCTTTCACCGAATGTATCAAAGTCGGTATAAACAAAACAAGATTCGTATTTTCTAGACGACCTTCCAAAGGCCTTCTGAATGTTTGCAGTATAAAAATAGAAAAATCCAACTATTTGCCAGTCATAGCAGGATTATAAAATAATACAACAATAGCAAATCGTGACAACCGATTATCGGCATTTAGAATTTAATTTTTGTTGTTGTTTTCAGTTCACATCACAAACAAGCCAGCCATAATAATCTTTTTGGGGGGTCCGAAGTATAAGTACGAACGATTATATTTTATATAGAAGGTATAAACAAATATAAATGCGCATGAATATGCTATCGCATACGATTTGAATAACATTAAAAACCCAAAAAACGTCACGTATCGAAATTATTGTGGCACGTTTGATGAAAAGATTAAGGTGGTAAGAGCTAATCGCGATCCACTTCCCACTTGGTAGAGGTATTAGGATTGTTACCAATCAATATCAATAAAAAAATATACATAATTCCATGACAGCTATAATTTACGATCGCTCTTCATAAAGCCGCTCCATGTGAAAAATACATTTGCTCCTCGCACCTTCGACTTCTTACAGATCTGTCTCGTTATCAATACTAAATGTTTATTGAGTTATGGAATTTTTGAACTTCTAGGCCAAAACGGTGCTCCCAAAGTCTTATCTCGTTATCAGTACTATATGTTTATTGAATTATGGAATTTTAAGAATTCTAGACCAAAGGGTGCTTCCAACCCCCACGTTCTGGACAGTATAATACAAAAAAAGTTGTCATGGATGTTTGTAACAAATAAAAAAAATATGTAAGCTTATTGTTATAGGACTAATGAGAATAGCATTAATGGAAAGCAAACACAAATCTTTTCGATTTGGGAAAGAACCGGGTAAACAATTACTCACAGACAAAGGCCTCTTCACGAATCACTTGTATTGCACTCAACCTCTGTAACGAAATATTGTCGACAACAGATGCCGTGATTAGGTCCCAGTACTTCCTGGTTATAACTGGTGTGCTAAGAATCGGTACCGAGAAATTTATTATTACAACACGACGGGCCACATGTTGTACCCCCCATGCCAATACTAGCATTTGAGTCTTAAGATCTAGAAACCGTCTATACCAGAGTAACTTTTACATCCCTTGTAATTTGATACAATATTTTTCAAATTTCCGAGTAACAGAATTGTAGATGTCAGGTATACTTTTACATCCGTTGTAATTTGATAGAATATGTATTAAAATTAAATGACAATTCCCATTTAATCTATACACTAATTAATAATTAAATTACCTTTTCGATTTCAGATTTTGAGCAGTTCCGACTACGATATGAATGGCATTCTAAATTCGTTGGATTTTCATAATAACAAAAGTGATATAGTATTTGGTACCAACGATCCGACAATGCCCGATCTCATAGTTGGCGATTCTTCTAATGGCTCCGATTCATCCAGAAGCTCAACAATAACAATGCCAACGTCATCATCGGTCAGTGATCGCAGTAAACAAACTAAAAAGAAAAAGAAGCGAACTTCCGGCCAATGTGATGTATGCAATCGTACCTTTAACGATCTATACAATTTGAGAATCCACAAAATGATACATACTGGCGAAAAGCCTTTCCAATGCGAAGAATGCGGCAAGCGTTTTCGCCAATACAATAAGCTGAAGATACATTGTATTACGCATACCGACGAAAAGCCCTATATCTGTGATATATGTGGCAAAGGTTTTCGGTTTCGCAACTATTTGTCGGTACACAAACGCCTTCATTCCGGTGAAAATCCATATAAATGTAAATTTTGCGACGAGTACTTTCACTCACTGCATTCTAGGCGCTTGCACACTAAAATGTTGCACTGCGACGCGAAAACATTTTTGTGCCCTATTTGTGAGAAGGTCCTGACCGCCCAATGCTATCTGACGGCCCACATAAAGCGACACACGAATCAGCGCGATTATAAATGTGAAACATGCGCCAAGTGTTTCTTCAGTCAATCTCAACTCAAAGATCACCAACTGGTCCATACGAATCTGAAGCCCTACGCCTGTTCGGTCTGTTATGCACGGTTCCAGCGAAAATCAAATTATACGCAACACTTGAAAATACATACGGGTGAAAAAACGTACGTGTGTCATATTTGCCGTAAATCATTTGCACAAAATGCCGGATTATATGGTCACATGAAATCGCATGCAAAATGTTAGTAAATCCCGACCATTTTCATTAGAACTTTATTTTATTTACAGTTATTATGAAAAGTATTATGTTAAAATAACACTACATTCGATAGTTTTATGTACGTTTTAAATTTTGATACGATTTTGAAATTGTGTGTTAAATGTATATGTATCATTCGTGTATAAAAGACTTGATAATTTTTAATATGTAAATTTAAAGGGATGATAAATGGGGTATTTAAAAAGAAAATATTAAAATTGTGTTGTTGTTTTTATATGGATGATAGATAATATGTATGTATATTTCTCAAAATTCCATTATAGAACAGTAGGGAGACTTTAAAAAAATCATTACGTTGTGCACGTTACAATTCTGCCCACTCAGCGGTCCGTGACACTCTTTCTTAATGCCGGCTTCGAACGGCCAAAGAAGTTTAACAAAGTCTACGAAAATTACGAGAAGACCACGGCTGCTGAAAAGCTGGTATTGTTCTGTTATGGTCGTTAGGCAATTGAATGAAATAGTTGTGGATCCTTAACTATAGATAGAACAAAATTAAAGAAAATAAATACTGTACAATTCGGATCCCTGAGTACAAAAATGACCGAAATAGAAACCAAAGTCTATTGTTGAGATTTTTTTGTTAAATTGAATTTGTTGATGCCTAATTTGTCATAATTCCGAAACGAAATGTCAGTCCGATTCGATTTTGCTAAAAAAAAATTAAACAATTTAAACATAAATTTTAATTTAAGAAAAAAAATTTAATTTAAACAAAAATCCAGCCATAGAAAACAAAATGTCGACTAATTTTGTACTCAGGGGACCATAGTACATCTGAATTGTATATTGTAATGTTTGTTGTTGTCTAATATCGATTAAATACCAACATGATTAGTTAAAAGCCTATAACAAATATTCCATCCACCTTGTAATACATTTCTGTTTAAGATTTGTTATTTACAATAGTTTTAAACAGTAACTTGCACACGGGTTGGGCGGTCTTCACCTAACTGGGAAACAAAAGTGGGTTGTCTTGTGGTCTGGGTTAGATAAAGCGCGAACAATTTTTGACTGAACTTAATTACATTTCGAGGATAAGTGGCATAAGATGGATGAACGAAGAGGATACGACTACGCAATAGACTGAAGAGACAGCGGGATTAACACAAAACAGTACTCCAGTGACTCTCAAATAATCTCTTCAACTTTTAATCTATAAATTTTTATAACTCCACTTCTTCAACTATATAGAAGTGATTCACAATGGGCAATATGAGTCTCCGAGTAGAGATGCATCTTCGGATGTGACCACCCTAACCTAACCCAACAGGTTTTATAAAAAAAAATTGAATTTTTTAGTTTTATTTTCAGATTCCAAAATATTTGCAATTAATCCAATGGCTTTGAAGCAGATTATTGGATATGGCATATTGTATTTTATATATTTATAAATCATGATTTATCAGCAGAACTCCTAAAACTCCCTACTGGATACAATTCGCATAAATCATATACATATATGGCCAGAATTCAGGGTCAGTTGGGTCAGCAACTTTCGGTAAATTTTACACCTACTTCAATTCCATATTTTTATTTTATTAATATCAAGTATATATGTACATACGTTTACGTTTAGTTCATTCACTTTCTTTTTATTGAAGTAAGTATGTATATATTTTTTATTTCCGTTACTGTAATCATTTTATAATCGCTTGTTGTTGTTTATATCATATACATAGATATATAGTTACGAATAGTTATTTCATTTTGGCTATTCATAATATTATGAATGACGTATGCGATGTTGTTGTTGTTTTTGTTTTTAACAACAACCAACTATTATCATGAACATGAATGAATTTGTGTTATTTTTGCTTGTATGTATGAATATTCCTTTTGTTTGTTTTTTTTCTCAAAAATTTGTGTTGCTTTCTTTTATAAAATATATATGTGGGTATATGTATATATATTTTTTTTGTAAATAATAATACGTTTCTTCTGAACGCTTACATATCTTTTTTATTTTTTTATAAAAATAGTTTACATTTTTATTTTGTTGCAAATGTTTTTATGTTTTGTTTTTTTTTTTTAAAACTATTTAAAAATTAAATGAAGTAAAAAAGAGCAGACTATATGTTGTTCTATATATATATATATATATGTGTATGTATTGTAATTGAGTTTTCCTTTTATTTTTATATTTCTTCTGTTGTGGTTGGATTTATTATATTTTATTGTGTTTTTATTACTATAGAAAATTATATTGTTATATGTAAATGTGTATAATTTCTGTTATGTATTGTTTTGTTGTATATATCATGATTTTGGTATGCATATTTTGTATAAGTAATTTCTCGAATTTTGTATTTTTATAACTATTTCTAATTTGTATTTGAAATATTTTATTTTTGTGTGTTGCTGCTGATTGAGTACATGAGTGTGTTGTATATGTATATCTGTGAGGTTTCAATTTGAACAATTGTTACAAATTTTCGCATTGTTTTCTGGGCAGTTGAATGTTTGTGGAAAACATGGAAATAACGTACAATAAAATTAAACAATTTAAATGACATTATGTTAAACTTTGAGAAATATAGTGTACGTACTCTATTTGCTTACATACACCTCTCATAAGCGGACAACTGCCATAAACGGCACATTTTTCCGCTTCTCATGTCCGCCTAAGAGAGAGTACACTGTAGTTAAAAAATAGAAATTCACCATCGAAATGTACCAGCATATATATATATATAAATATAAATTCCCTTACGGTCACAATAACTATTTTTGATACAGGAATTGGGGATTTTACCAAATGATCCAGAGAATTTAAAATGAATTCATCCAAAAAAGTAAGTTCTTAAATGTCTAACACATATATAAAAAAAATATAATAATAACATATGTATGACTAATAGTTGTTAAAATTTTTGAAATTCTAACTTTGTTTATGTTAAGAGAATAGAGAATTTAAAACATTTAATGTTCTTCATATGACTTTCGGTTTTATTATGACAAAAAAGTATTGTAAAAATTACAACAAAAAAGAGCAAATAGAAATTCCTTCATTAATAAAATTGATAACAATATATTTTGTTAATTGTATTTAAATTTAAAAGTACTTTTATTTGAAAAATTTACTGTTTTTTTTTCTCAATATTTACCTGATATTTTGTTCTCATTTTTGTTTCTTTAAATGAATATTTTTTCAATTTATAATTTCGTAATAATTTCTAAAGTGGCCTGCTAATCTAAAGATCTCAACTCTATTTTCACTTTTTATGCTACTGCAATAAAACGAAAACCAGATAGAAACTGCTGTAAGCCTAATCCTATTTATGAGGGGTGTTTCACTGGTACGAATAGTATAATAACACTGGGCATTAAGATAACGTAAAAAAGAAATGTTTCGTGGTTGCCTTTTAATCCGACACTAGAATGACACTGGACAAGAACAATTTTGGTAATGCATAACCACTACATAATTTTAATTCTAATAATTCCAGAGTACAAATATGCTCGGGATTTTATTTGTATGGTTAGAATTTTTTAAAATTGTCCGATCTAGTTGAAATTGTGTTGTGAGAAGTTTAGTTTTAGATAGTCTTTAACATTTAGAAAAAAATTGAGTTTTTTTTTACAAACAAAAGAAAAAATTATGAAAATTGGATAACGATATACAGTGCCCATTTTCAATAATTTATCATAAGGCCACATATCTTAATAAGATGAAGATCATGAAAATCGCTGCATTTTTTTCGATTTTATTTTTTGAGATTAAAAAGTAACCTTAAATTTGTTTGAAGATAATTTAAAAATTAATTTTTCATCAACCGAAAATTTTTTTAAAAAAATAATTAATTTTTTGAAAGAAATTTTTAAAAAAAAAATTGTCCCCTGGAAAAAAATGTCAACCATTTTTGTACTCAAGGTACCATAGTACATCTGAATTGTGTAGTGGTTACTTATTACAGAAAATAAAATTTTGTTGTCCAGTGTAATCAGACCTACTGCCCGTTTCCGTAAAACGAATTTGTTCGTTCGTTACAAAATGTCAAAATTAAAAGCGCAATAAAATGGATTTGTACCAATAATGAGATCCTAATCTTTTGGACTTGCATTTCATTTGGCGATATCTGACATATATCTGAAAACCAGAATTCAATAATGTCCGAAATCCATTTTATAACGTTTTAAATATTGACGATTTGTAACGAACGAACAAAATTGTTTTATGGAAACAGGCAGTTAATTTGTTTAACTATATCGGTTCAAAAGAAAACTTGTACTAATTGTAAAATCGAATTCGTTACCATTATACTTTTCATTTTCGTTCAGTTTTTAACTTTTCGTTCCTACTGTAAAATTATGAAAGCGATGATTCGCCCTTTTGCATTTCATTGTAAAAATGGTTTCTGCTCCGATATATCAATCTAAATTAAAGTTATCTTTGATTATTATGACCGCTACGAATAATAAAAGACTATTGATTATTTTAGACATTTTTAAATAATAAAATATTTTTTTTAAATGAAATTGAAATGACTTTTATAAATCTATTTGAAATTTGTTTATGCCCATGGTATTATAATCGAGCAGCAGAACACTCCTGGGAAAATGCGATCCCTATGTAACTTTATAAATTAAAGGGGAATTAAGAATCTACATAATTGGTTGTTTGATTTTTCACAAACATTAATTTTGGTTATTATTAATAGTTTTCGGCACATTACAAATTAAACAGTTGTTGAACAACAAACATATTTGGAATTTAAAAATCCTCATTAGTGAAATGTTTAAATAAGATGGTTAAAAAACTTCCTGGCCTGGGATTATCTTCGTTTATTATTACGATGTATAAAATGACAACATTCAAAACCATGCTTCTGCCCTGAACATAATTTTGGTATCGTTCAGATTTAAACAATAAATAAAATCAATTACTGACTTAGTGTAACACTAATAAAAAAAATCTATCACACACAGTGAAGCACTAATTGTCTTGTCGGAGATAAGCCTTAAAAGATATCGCCGTACGGAGGCTGACTTTATAATGAAATTTTACAGTTGTTTTTTTACTCCGATTCGCTGTCGAAGAAATATTTTATTTTAAAGACAAAATATCTTGCGAACATAATTCCGAACTCTGGATATGGTTGTAAAACAAATATTGTGAAAGTTGCCAATATTTTATCGTTTTGGTAGGTAAAAGATTAAAATGTATAATAGTATAACTAGAAAAAAATATACATGCAAACTAATGGGACCAACTAGCAATGCAGTAGTGGAAAAGTTACATTAGTTGCTATCAACATTCCAGACCAGGATATTATTATACACTACTATAACTATATAAACCGTCGCTGTTCAACAGCTTTCGTTCTCTACAAACGAATATGTGTAACTAACCATCAATCTACATAAATACTTCAAAGATACTAAAAAAAGTAGTATGTTTCTATTAACTCACTTATATGTTTTTCGAAATAAACTTTTCAAGTCATCGGTTTCTTTTTAAAATACACAATTTTACATGTAATTCAAAATATCTTAAAGCCAAATAAAAAGGAACAATTGAAAATATAAGTAATATCAACAAAATAAAAGAGAAAAACAAAATACGTCGAATTATTAGTCAATGGTAATAATGTAAGTAAAACACATGTTCAACATTACTTAATACATAAAACTACTTTCTCATGCATGCTTAAATATACTGTAATTAGAAGAAAAGAAAAACAAAGAAGCATATCCTCATCTCTATTCTAAATCTGTTATATTGTATAAGTTTTGTTTCTGTTTGTCTTCTCGTTTAAGACATAGAACTACATGGCATACGTGGAGAACCCATTTGTGTTAAAACGCGATCCAACCATTGTAGCGGGCCATTCAAATGTAATTCTATCCAACAGGGCGTAGAAGTTACAGTCTGGCGTCGATACTCAGCACCCCACCCTTTGACGAATGACATGCGAATGGTACACATGCGTGTCAATTGATAGACCGCTTCAAAGCCTTGAGAAACCGATTGTGAGAGCAATGCTGCAAATTCTTGATTATTGAAGATTTTCAAATTACAACCGGGTGGTATTTTGCAAACAGTTGCAGGATGCCAACCATAACGTTGATTGCAATTCGGCGATTGTACAAATATAGATGAGTCACTAAGACATTCCGCAAATACCTCACCGCCGATGTAATATAAACGTACACCTTTGCCAATATGACGTCGGGTCTGTTCCACCACCTCATTTCTATTGACATTAGAGAGTAGGCCTAAACAAAATCTTTCCGAATTGGATGGATCAGTGAAACCATCCACTGTAATGGACGGCTGAGAAGCATGAAATGTTTCACCGACACGAGTATTCAATTCATAGTATGATATGGAACACCAAAATGCTGGTTCATGGTACATAACTGGTGCTGACTCAACAGGGGGAGTCAGACGTGTCATATTCATGTTGTCATTGGGATCAACGGGATCGCCGTCTTCGCTCATGTAACCAGGCGGAGGTGTTCCCGTGTTTGGCATGCTGTTACTACCCACACTTAGAACACTGGATTGAGAATCCATGTTACATGCTCCGGGTGGTAAGTTATTGGTAGCCATTTGCTGTTGTTGTTGCTGCTGGTGCTGGGTCGTGGCACTCATATTACCCGAAAAGAAACTGCTCGGAGAACGTTGCTGATATTGCTGCTGTTGACTTCTTCCCAAATCCATGTATTGCGGTGGACTTAGCGATGCACTGCGTATTGTTGCGGCATTATATTCAGTATTATTTGGTATTTGATGTGTGTGATTATCTAATGGATAGTCGACAATGCTATCTGGCGGTGTGGGCAACGATTTCGGCACCAATATTGATAGTTCCAATTTCTTATAATGATATGGATTTATACAGATTTCATCTTTACGTAAATGAAATGCATATTCACAATGGTCCAAAGCTTTCAATTCATTTTGTGATTGCAGATCCGGCCAGCGCCACAAGCGACAATAGATGACGTGCGGCAAACCCTTGCGTAGGTTTTCACCCGAGGCAGTGGGTTTGCTGCGCGGTACTGTAACACACCTTGTATGCTGGTTCTGTGTTGATATCGCGCGTTCTAATTCTTCCAATGATGAATTCTTTTTGATTTTTTTTACTAAATTCTTAACGGCCTTCTCAGACCACTTGCCCTCCACACTGTCTTCGTTACACTTTTTCAATGCCAATAAACGTTTAACAACTTGCGGTGTAAATGGCAACATTTCACGTAGACCGGAGGTTAATTAGTTATGCTCTTCCTAGATAGCAACAAACGCTGCTTACTTGGTGAGATGGCACTTGGACTCTTAAACGTTATTCTTCGAATTAAATACCTATAAATCGGTGCAGATTTTTGTTGATGGCTGGGTAATGTTATTAAAGCTGTTGTGCTGAAAAATAAAAAGAAAGAAACCAACATTAAGCATTTATTTTGTTTTTACTTATGTTATTGTTAAAGGTTTTATGAACACAAATAAATAATTATGAATATTTGGCATAGGTGGATTCGCAAGGTTGTGTATATTTCCCATGTAGTTTTAGTATACTATTCGACAAATGATGTGGAGTGAAATATCTCATCCATAGTACAAACATTTGGACTCGTATAAAGAACTCAACTAATGATAAGGAGAGATATCAACATATGTTGAAGCTCTGAGAACGCCGTGTTCAATGTTAATGTCGATAACTGTCCATCAACAAAGTATTAATCTTAAAAATTATGTGAATCATTAAAGACTCTGATCAAGGCCTTCAATTTTATGTTTTATTGTCCCTTCACATTCCATGTAGGAACTGACGGGGAACTTCTCTCTCAGTGTGCTGTGGACGCCGTCATACACGAGGTGAAAGCAGTTGCTGTTGGTCTTACCCGGTTTCGACCCTGGATTCTGCTGTGTGGTAGTCGCACACACTATCTACCACACCACGGCCGTGTGTTTGTCTTTTTTTATTAATATCAAAATGTGTTTTTATGTGATTAAGGAAAGCAGTGTGTACGGCTGTTGCCACATGGAATATTTTCCCCCAGTAATACACATATGATCAAGGAAACAGGACCCTCAAAAATGGAAGATTTTGTAACAATGCAAATTTCTCCTTGCGATTCCCCTGCAAACTGAATGTACCACCCGTTCTCCAATCAAAGTGGGAAGATTTTGTAACATGTAAGTTAATCATTATCGCTATAGCTGCATCTCATGTCTGCTTTTAATTTTATTGATGGCCACAGGACATCCCAACATATTCCCTCGCCTTTACCATATTCGGTCGTAAATGGTCCATCGCATACAATTCCGGAATGTTGAGTAGGTTGTCTGCAAAAATCTCAACATTGCTATCAAGGCCCTAGATAGGACAATTAGATCAGCCATCATTTACGAAAACCTCGTACAGTTACAGTTAAGCACTTATATTTGATTCCATTAAGAGAGCGACAGAAACAAATTGTATCTCGAATTGACCTCTACCTCCCAGTAAATCCCACCCGAATGAAATTCACTACCAAATATACCATCATAGGAATGTCCTCGTACTTCTCCAAAGATATGCTGCAGCTATTAGTAAATCTCAGGTATCCTCATGTCATATGCCGTCAGGAATTCTCATTAAGCTACGCAAGAATTAATTCCGATTCCAAAAAGACTATATAGCATCACTGATTTTCTTGTGCGACTATCATATCCACAATCGTTTAATATATGCATATGCAGTTCCGATTTACATTCGACGCTGTATACTCCACGTGATCCCTCCAAGTATTATTGGCCGCAATCATCGTAGTCATATATCTTATCTTTCCAACCTGTACGATAGCACAACGTTAACGCCGAAATGAACGCCCCATAGTCCGTGATGCTTGTTGAACACGGTTCCTAGCGAATGGACCAAATATTGAGACCTGTCAATAACAAAAGTAGGGTCACCACCATTCAGGAAAAACTGCCATCCTGCAACAGCTCACCGAGACATCGCCCCTCTGATCCGTCTGTGGGACGGACACAATATATAATCGATAAGAGTAAGTTGTAATACAGCACCGTATATTATATTCCGACACCTTCATATACGCCGTATTCTAATTATTTATTTAATTTAAATTACTATATTATACGAATAATTATGTGTATATTAAAAATATAATTATTGTTGTTGTATTTGTATAGTATGTAAGTATGTATGTGTATGTTTGTAAGTACCATTCCCAGCAAACATTTTCGATCGCCTGAGATTCCTCCACAAATCGCCTGGAAGATGTCACAGATCGCGGCAATGGACATCTGAGAAGTGTTGGCGAATCGCCGTTGTGAGCAGTTGGCTCTGTGATGCGATTCGCCATGAAGAATCTCAGACGATGCACATAGTAGCATTGCAAGCGAATCACCCCAGAGCATTGCAAGCGACTCTCCACAGCGATTTGAATGCAAATCGCCACCTCTGAAATACTAAGATAGGACGACGGAAATTTTTTACATTAACTAGTATAATTTATTAAAGAAACTTTAAAAACAAAAATTAGAAATTCAAAAAAACACACCCGACACTTTGTAATTTCAGATATGAACTAACAAACATTGTAAATTTCACATGGTATGTCAACTTTGATTTTACAGTTATATTCTCTTCACAACAAGCAAAAAAAAAAATAAACAAAAATATATCGAATGTTCTTTTAAACAACTTCCAAATGTTGTCAGGAAGATTGTGTGTATTTCTCTAGGATTGCGAAACCATTGCTATGATGATGAAGAGGCGATTCATCGCTAAACAATTGTCATTTAGCATTGCTAACAATTCGCGGCAGCGATTAATCTTCCCAACGACTTTAAAATGTACTTTGGACGATTTAGGTATTATTTTTTCGATCGTTTATTAATCCCCCAGATGATGTATAGGCGAACTAACTTCAGAGGATCTCTAGGGCGAATCGCTAAAACTTCGCTTAGGCAATGGTTCGCCTCAGAATCTTCCAATTGTTTGCTGGGTTAATTTTTTTTGATAGTGATTTTTTCTCAGTACCCGTTACCAGTTGGAGGGAAGCAATTGTTTTCCATCAAAGCCCAATTATATGTTATTCAGTTACTGTTCAAAACCACAATTGTGTAAATTTACCTTTTGGTATTTACCTTTTTTTTCACTTTAACATTAAAAAAACGAAACCCCGAACAAAAAATAAAAAAAAATATCCACACACACACAATCACTAAAGACCAGAGTTTGAAGTCGATATGAAATTATAGCCAGAGTTTAAAGTCTATAAAGAAGTGCAGCCAGCGCGGATGCTTTCGATACGCGATGGCGGCGAACATTGTTTTCTAAACTAATGGCGATAATGGATAATACTACAACAAACTATTTATTTCTAGTCAAGACTTGATCAAGTTAACAAGAAATGTGTGAAAAGAATAATAATGCAGAATAATGCCTTTAATTTAATTAAAATGACTAGTTGAGCTGATTCTTTTGGAATTGTGTTCCATATGTCGATATCTAAGATATATGTATCTGAAAACCAGAATTGAATAATGTCTAAAACCCATTTTATAACGCTTCATATATTAACGATTTGGAACGAACAAATTCGTTTTATGGAAACAGACAGTTAGTTTGCTTTTCAATATTCAAGCACCGACTGTCACTCGGATGTCTCTATCTATCTCTTACATTCTCCCGGATGAAACACTTTTTGTTGTCTAAAATGGTTTTTTACCCAAAACATTAGTTTCGGATATAAAATTAGTGGTTTGTATCCGCATTTCTCTCTCAATTTATCTCTTACATTCTCCCGCATGAAACATTAGTGGTTTGGATCCGTACAATTCCACTGAACCCCGCATATTGGCAACACTGCATCTCAGACGTTGGCCGCCGTCGTTACTATTGGGTTGGCTCCATACACTGGCTCGGAAAATATCTATCTTCAGTCTTATTGGTGAAAATATGAAAATATAATTCTAATATCTATAGACAAATAAATAGCATTATATTGTCGTTGAAATGGCTGCAATTACAATAAAACAAGAAAATCCTGATGTGGAATCATTGTACACAATACCAACTCAAAAAATGCATCGTGGTGAAACAACAATTATAGAAAAAAAAACAGTAGCCGCCCTAAAAATAAAACAAAAAATAAACTACCGTTTAAAGGATAGCTGGCCGCAACATAGAATCACGCCACCCACCACCACCACCACCGCCATGAAAAAGAAGTGTACCAATGGTGGCTTATCTACGGGAGTCCTGGGAGACTGCCCCCGAACTGGATATACGCAACCGAAGCAATTCCATGAAACAGAAACCCCCAATTCTAAATGCGGAGAGATTTTTGTGACCAGTAACGCTAAAAAATGGACATTTGTATGTACATATTGTCAAAAATCCACCCGCGACATAGGCGAATTTGTTTGCCACATCAAATTTAAACACATGGCCGACTCCCAGTATGATGACGATAACAACGATGAAGCAAACGAAAACAACAGCAATGAACAGAAAGACCAAATGATGTATAACAGTACAATGGAAGACTATAACCAAGGGCAAGATGTAAGCTTAATTAAAATGGTAGATATCAAATTAACCCCCTATTAAGAGTATCACAGACTTGTCTTGTTCAAATTTAGACTTGGACATATTTGAGATGCAATTAGTTTTCTATTTGGTGGAGGGTCTGTTTTCTTTTATTTTACAAATTTTCTTATGAGTCATCACTTTACGTAAATTTACAATTTTTATACAAATTAAAAAAAAAAACATGTTTGCTTTTAGAAAAAAAATTTTTGTTAAGCCATACTACTATTCCTCCTTAAAGTTTAGATTTAAAAATCCCACCTCATAGGATGATTATTTCTTATCGTAACTTATTAATCTTATTTTTGATTCATAATTTAAAAAGGTAATTTCATTTGTGTTGCATCGCGGGCACCAAAAGATTTACAACAATTCAAAAACGTCAGATAATACAAGTTTCTCTATACAAGTAATAGTAAGAAGGGTCTTTTATTTTAATAAAGACAATCACTACAACCAATGAAGTTTAGTTGAAAACAGGATTTGTTAAAGATGTATGAGCTGCGAATCCAATACTTAAGTTGACCGTCTTTTCTTATAAACAATTATCTAATCGGAAATACTATTGTTTGAAGGCCAATTGAAAAAACTTTCTAACAATAAAATAGAGAACTTTTTTTTTTCACTTTGTGCGGTTTTTTATATTCGCCGAATAGGTTTCGGAAGACCTTTCCAAAAGTACCAAATTTGTACGTTCTATTAATTGGAAGCACTCTTTAAAATTTGGCAGAGGGAACAGCTTGTTTATTAATTATCCCCACCGCTGGGCAAAGGGGAAAGCCGGTTTGACTTTAGAGATTATTTTTTACACGTATAGTCGTCGGCATTTGCGAGGTGAACACGTCCGCTGCTGATCCTCCCACCAGAATACGATAATTAATGAACATGCCCTTCTCATTATTACAGTATACACACAAACTAGTATAGGTAAAATGAGAAAATGAAACATTAGAGCTAACCATTCTATATATATACTTCAAGATGCTGGTAATGTTTGTTACTAATATAATAACTTTGTTCCAACAGTATTTTGATTGCGGAAATTATTTGGACGTTAACGTATACACAGAGGATAGTGATGAACATTCTTACAAGTCGCAGTTAAAAGATCAAAAATCTGAAAATATAAAGAAAAGCAACGATGTTGTTAGCCTATTGGACGACGATGATGAGGACGACGGCAATAATGTATCGGATGTTTTTGATTACGACTTCGAAAGAGAAGTGGTTGAAGATGATGAAGATGGTATTCAAATTATTGACGATATCGACCATAGTAGCGACCAGCGTATAGAAGACGATACTAAGGATCTATTGCTACGTCGGCCGTCCGTAGATGAGGATTCATATATGGACGATCTTAGCGGTATAAGTACAAAAAGGTATCGTTCACATGTCCGAGGAACGGCTTACTGTGATTTGTGCAATAAAACGTTCCAATATTATTCGCTATATCGCAATCATATGATTAAACATTCCACCCTAACACCCTATAAATGTCAATTTTGCCAGAAAGGTTTCAAGTCCAAACAAGCCATACGTTACCATATGAAAACCCACTCGAAAGAGAAACAATTTCAATGTCCCCTTTGTCCGACAACTTATGCAACATCAAGTCTATTTATGACACATGTCTTAAGTCATGAGAGTGATACGTGTTACCCCTGCATGGTCTGTGCTAAGGTTCTCAAAACTGAGCTGGAACGAGAGGAACATCTGGAAACTCATTCAGAAGAACGGCCATATAGTTGTAGTTTTTGTAACAAGCGTTTTCGGCAAAAACATCACCTATCAAATCATCTGAAGTTGCACTGTCAATATCGTTGTGACTTTTGTCGAGAATCATTTACTTCGACCCAGACACAGCGGCGCCCGTACGCCTGTGAAACATGTGAAACGTTACCCGAAATACGTCAACAAGTCGAACGACAGCGTTCGCTCTCATTAAAACCAGTCGATGTTCCGCCTATGAAATTTGAGAACGTTATGATAGAATCCACAAACATCACAGGAACGGAATGTGTAAATTTGGATGAAATGGCATCGGATGACGAAAGTGAAGGCAGTACAAGTTTGTTAGTAAGTACTAACAGCAACAACCATCCGCAGTGTAACTATTGTCTGAAAACCTTTACACACACCAGTGCCCTAAATTTCCATCTGCGGCAAAAACATTCACATCATTAATGAGTTACAATTAATATTAATTATGAATTGTTCTAAACAACGCAAGAGCATAATATTAAGCTATATTTCAAATTATTTTTCACAGCATTTTTAAGATCATATATAAATCAATCAAAAATCGTTTACTTTCGAGTAATGTCATTACTGCAAGTTTGATATCGAGTGTTGTTATAACGTTCTGTGGATCGATATCTTTCAAACATGAATACATTGTTTGGAGCCTCTTAATTTATGATTAATTTTAGATATTAAACTAATTCGGTTGAAGATTTTGTTTAACTACATTTTAAGAATATTCCAATCTAATTCTACGAAAAAGAATCATATACATAATTATTTTTTCAATAACTTATGAAGATATTCCATAGATCCTACAATTTTTAATTTATTCTTTAGAATATAAAGGAAAGCTACATAACTGTTAGTTCGTTTAGAGTAAAACAACAAATATATATATTTAATTCACCTATTCCAGGACTTCAGTCACAATACTGTACTGCTGCTATTTGTTGGTATAATTCTATTGCATTACATAGTACATTTTCTTACATATATTTCATGTAACTTATTTTGTATATTTTTACGTTTTGTGTGTTTAAAGAACTGATAGTTTATATTCTATCGATACATTTTTTTTAAATCAATAAATAGTACTTGTTTGAAGAGTATCAAAAAGAACAAGTTTTAAATAAACTAAACAAGTGTTTTTTTATTTTGTTTTACAAATTTAAAGGCGATCAGGAATAGTTATTTTAACATTTATTTGTATTGTTATTATCCTATAGTCACTGTATGTAAGACAGTTACTACAATCATATTATATTTGGAACTTACAAACGGTTGAGGCCAGAAAAGAAAAGGTAACGGAGCAAATAAAAAGAGCACTAGCTCGTAATATGTAACAGATACCGTTCGACAAAGTCGACATATGAAATTACATTTTTTTTCAAATTTCAAAATCTGAAAAGGTGTTAAATTTGTATACAACTACTTGAAAATATGTAAAAAGAAATTCTAAAACATAAAACAATCCCTCACTTCTTACCTACAACCTATTTTTAATAGAACTTCAAAAAATTTAATAGATCAAAAGTTGGAGACTTTCGGCCGATGGAATTTGATTCTTCGGCCACCTCGAAAAACCATAGTTGTAACGAAAAACAAGCGATAAATAAATGTACGGAACCCATAAATGTTGAATTAGACGATTGTTCAATACAATCATTTCATTTACATTAAATTTCAATGTCCAGATTAAACTATTTCCTGAGATATCTGAACTCGACAGGTGTACAGCTATCACGCTCTGTTACGGTATATCGCTTAAACTATGCCCATCATTATGAACTGTTTGATGGGAACGTAATAACATGTGTCACTGCACGTAAAATGGAAGACTGAAATTGCCCGCTAAACTCAGAACTTCAAGGTAAAATCTTTATATACAAATTTTAATTAGGAATAGGTATTTTGTATTTAAATTTTAGTGTTTTTTATACATATGCAACTTAAAAAATAAATGTTTTTCTTATATATAAATGTATAATTATAAGATCATCTCAAGAAACTCATTCTTTTTTTAAGAAAGCTGTCCTTTGTTAATATAAGTTTAAAATTTTTTTTGCCAAAAAAAATCAAAAATTGTCTGATGATTGCCAAAGAAATCAATTAAAGTGACGTCTTTGATATTTACTTAACGATTCCAGGACAATATCATCGGGCGATTTCGTATCGAAGGAAAACGGTTTTATGACGTGTTTAACTTTCTTTTTGTACTGTTGGGTAGATGTCAAACATTTCAATGGAACAGTATAGCCTTTATCGGTTATACACATGAATTGTCCCACAACAGACGGCTGCTGGACAAACGTTGGATTTAGCGACAACTGTGAAATGTCGATTTCGCAATATTCATTTGATTTAGCTAAAAGTACTGCCGACGTGTCTAGACGATCGCAGTCAATAAATGGTATGTCAAAGTCTGTTCTGGATGATTGTTTTTGTTTAATATGGAAATCTCTGGTGGGCGGTGTACCTTGATGTGATGATTTGAAAGATAGAGCAGATGTTAGATCAATGGCAGGAACGATTGGTGCAGGAATGGCAGCAGGAGGGGACGTAACTACATTTTCTTGTACTTTCAATTTATTTATAGCCGTTGTTAAGCTACTAACGCTACTGTTTGTAGTGCCTGTAGACGAACCCAACAACAGGGGAATCTCCAATTTGGTTGTTCCTAACTTTTGCTTGTCATTGGTAAGGTTAAGGTTTGGCAATACAAAGCCCTTCGTGGTGGCAGTTCCCTTATTAGATACCTCATTCTTCGATTGTGTTTCCTGCAACTGTTTTAACAAAAACTGATTCAAATGATTTGCCCCACTGAGATCTGTTGGGGCTGACGAGACTTGGGCATTGCCAGCTATTTTCAATGTCGGTATGTTGAATTTGGGCGGACTGAAGGATGCAGCTTCGCTTGTCGTCGATGCAGCAAATTTGTTTTTGATTGCATTTAACAGAAGATTATTTTCCTGATTATTATCGAGAGCCTCCTCTGCAGCTGACACCTCTTTATGGCGATCCATGGAAGACTTTCAAGTACCAAAATTACCCAACCAAAATGACTTCTCACTGCTCCATTGGAGTTCGAAGCCGATGCAATTTCGTCGGCGGCGCCGGCGGCGGCTGAGGTCTTCGATTCTTCCATTACATGGTGCGTTCATCGTCGATTCCTCCCTTACATTTGTAGTGTACTCGGCGATTCCTCCTTTCCACTAGTTGTGTACTCGGCGATTCCTCCTTTCCACTAGTTGTGTACTCGGCGATTCCTCCTTTCCACTGGTAGTGTACTCGGCGATTCCTCCATTCCCATACGGCAATGATGTCAACTATTTTCAATTTTTAAAAACCGCCGAAAAGCTTATGTTGAATTATCTTGTTAATGTTACTTAATTTGTGAGAATTGCCAAAATAGATTTTAATGTACCACTGGGCCCATAAACACTCGTAAAAAACACATTTATAAATTTAAAAATAAATTTATCATTTTAATAAATATAGGTAAATATATAATCTTAATACATTTAATTAGTAAATATAAATAAAAAATTTAATTTATCGAGTCAAAGTAAAATATCGGGGACTTTTTATACGGCCCAATCATTAAATTAAATTCTTTTGAATCGGATTAAATCTAATTGCAACTCTGCTACTCCGAGAAAAAGAAATGTGAAAGGTCATAGTACCAATGACGCGAGTTAATTAACATTATCTCATTACAGTCGAATTCAGATAAACGCACGCCTTTTAATTGAAAACGAATATTAGTAACAATTGTTCTGGGTGATTTTCCATACTCTGTAATTCGCTTAAACGAAAAATCGTTTATGTGAAACACATTTAATTTAACTACCTGTTTCCGAATGTGTTCGTTCGTTACAAATTGTCAAAATTGAAGGCGCAATAAAATGGATTTTTATAAGTAATTAAAGCTGATACTTTTGGGATTGTGTACCGTATGTCGATATCTAACATTTTTCTCAAAACCAGAATATAAACCGTTCATTTTGTAACGCTTCCTATATTGACGACTTGTAACGAATGAACAAATTCGTTTTACGGAAACAGGCAGTAAGAGAAATATGATAGGCCACAAAAAGTAATTCAACTCAACCACATGAAAAAAGGTGACTACTTTCATCCAAGCTCATTAATAATCAATTAAATTTTTCATAGTTATGTCACAAGTTTCTCCATTTCTAAAGTAAATACTCAGTTCGTTTAAATGAAAGAAGGTTTAATTATCCCAAACACTTTTTATTGAAAATCACGCATAATCACATTTTTTTATTTACGCTTAACCGAATTTGACTGTACTGTAAAAATCTAACAAAGGAGGCAATATAATTCGTTAGACTTTTAAAGGATTGAAGCCATGTTTTCGTAAGACGTATCTCCAAAATGATGCGAATTTTCTGTTCGTTCAGACTCGGTACATCCCGAGAATTTGCCAAGGAACCCAACTCATAATTCGTTTGGATTATCCATCCGAAATCGCCGTTTTACTGAAAGTCAAAAAAAAAAAGTGTCTTACCGCTGGTGGTGAACAACCGTCAGTTTCTCTGGAACAATAAAATGCTATCAATTATTTGCATTTCATTTATTTTAAAAATTTTAATCACATACATTTATAAATATTACTTGAGAAAAATGCATAGCACATAGTTTAACTTATTCTCATATTTACGGCTCAAGCTTTTTCTAAGCGGCAGATAGGGCCTTCTTCCACCATTTTCAAATCCACTTTGGGTCCGACTAAATCTCTAATGTTGTTAATTCCATATTTGATCATAGTTGGTCGTTCCAGCGATAAGCCCCAGGCAATAACGTTAACATTTTCCGGAAGACCCATGGGCAGCAACATCTCTGGGCGGAAAACACCAGAATTACCAACCTCAATCCATTTGCCCAGTCCAGGGTGGAAACAGAAGATTTCCATGCTCGGTTCTGTGTACGGATTATAGGCTGGCTTAAATTCCAGTTGTGTAATTCCCAATTTGCGGAAGAATTCAAAAAGAGTGCCTATAAGATCTCCCAGTGTAAGACCCACATCAGCGATTACACCCTCAACCTGATGAAATTCGGCCAAATGTGTAGCATCCAAAGTTTCATTGCGGAAAACCTTATCAATGCTAAAATATTTGGCAGGCTTAAAACCTTCTGGTTGATTTGCCAATTTATAGAGCATACGAGCACTAACAGCTGTTGTATGAGTGCGTAGTAGATTTTTTTGCGCTTCTTCCAATTTCCAATCGTAGCCATAGCCTTGAGAACCATACCCTCCATTGGAATGCACATCTTTCACTCTTTGCAAATAGTCTTGGGGGAATTTGTAGCTCTTCGCAGGGTGATTAATGAAGAATGTGTCATGAGCATCACGAGCAGGATGTTGCTGTGGCTGAAACAGAGCATCGAAGTTCCAGAAAGATGATTCAACATAATTATTGGTCGGCATTTCGGAGAAACCCATTTCCAAGAAAATTTGCCTGAATTCTGTCCGTACTTTCAGAAGAGGGTGTAGGTGTCCACGCGATGTTGGAGCTCCCAACGCATCAAAGTTGTACGATTTGAACTTCAAATCCTTCCACAAGCCAGATGCCAACATATCCACAGTCAAATCAGTCTCCAATTTAGTTAGGGTTGTAGAAAATTCCGCTCCTTTCGTCAGGACGAAACTTTTGATAGTAATTTCCTGCAACAATTTACGTTTCTTATACTCCGTCACCAAATTGGCTGCCAAGTCCGACTTTCCATTGGACACAGCTATCAGATTCTGTTGCACAGTATCTTCAATTTTAGTAACTTTACGTTTTACCAAGGGCGGGCTAATAGACTTATCGACCATAATCCAGCCTTGTGACATGGCTTTGCTGAAACCAACTTTTGCATTGGGCCCACTTTTCATGAGATCGGCTTGCGAGATTCCCTCGACCGGTACAGCATTATACAAAACGGCTTCGTGGCTGCCATGGACCACCACGGACTGGCCCTCTTCGGTTACTTCTAATGATTTGCGAGACGTTGTCTCAGCAGTGACTATCTCGCCATGCGCCTGAATTGACTTGAGAGCCCCGACAATTCTCTGATGGTCAACACCGAACACACCTACCAAATCAAGTGTATCCACCTTGTCGACATTCTCCATGTGCTGGAGAATCCTCTCAGTAAGATCCGGATGCATGTTTCCACTTATATTAGATTGATTTCTATCAACAAAGCCCCGAATTCGTTTCGTGGCGTGTTATTTCAGGTGAGAGGGCGGAGCCGACCGATAAAAACGCCGCCGTGCTATTTTTCTGAGCCGGAGGCGGCGCCGATTCTTGGCTGGCTCGGTTTTCGATTTCCTCCATTCCCTGCCCTATCGGATTCCTCCATTCCACACTTACTGCCCTCTCCGATTCCTCCATTCCACACTTACTGCCCTCTCCGAGATTCCCTTTCACACGATCTTTCTTTGGCAATGCCCAGGGCTGCACAATGAAAGTACTATTTGCATTCAACACAGGGATGATCAAATAGACCCTGTTTCCACACGGCGACTTGTCGCAGCGACAGGAGCGTCGCGACGCTAATTTGTTGATGAGGGGTATAGAGAGATATACTTTACATTCTCTGGATCTGTTGTTTTTATAGCCTCACTATATGGAATATTGGATGTTTTTAGTTTGTAAGAGAGGATTAACCGCACTTTTTATTAATTAAAAATTGTTACATTATAGAACATATAGAGCAGCAAAACCTTAATCTTTATGAGGATGTGTGGAAATGGAAAAGTCCAGGCGCTTACCTATAATCGCCAACATGAATATGACAAAAACAAAAGATATAAGCAGAAGAGGCTCCTGCAATAGTAAAACTTTTGAGAAATTGTAAGTTAGCTCAAAGTTGGAAATATGGTTTTCGACCACATTCTTTTTGGTGAATGTTATTGTTGGTCGCCCAAATGTATCCAAATAGGTATGAGTCAGTCCATCGTTCTTCCTCTCTACGGAGTACGGAGTTTTGAGCTTGATTGCAGTGCAACCTTCTGGCAATATAATCTTAACTACGGCCTCCTCAACGATCATGTCATCGTAAATATGATCGATGAGACGCATTTTTAACAAATAATTACTGCCTTCGTTAAACAAATATTCGAATGATGGCATGTTGTAACCGAGAACGTACTCAGTCTTCCAGCCACCGAACAAGGGGAATCTAGGTCTCAGTTCTACATCGACGTATTCGCGTAAAATATTCATATTCGAAGTGGATATATTGCCATTACTATCTCTATAGTAGACGCCAAATGCAGAAGCCGGCAACATTGTTTTATATGATTTCACCGAAGACTGGCCGGATCGAGAGTCTTTTTGGAATTCATAACGTGAGAATGAGCCCTTTAATTTAGCTCCGGAGTGGGTCAGCTGAATGCTCTCTTCGACGGCAATGTTGCCCCAATGCGAAATCTGAATTGTCCTCTCCAATCTCTTGACAATCATAAATGCGTTCTGATTTTCATAGTGAACGTACAAATTCTCCTTGGTAAGAGCTGTAACAAAATGTATGAGTGAGGACTACTACTATGAGGTAGGTGGACATGTGCGTGCTTACCCGCAATGTTTTCATATGGGCCATATTTTATTTTACTGCCTGACAACGTATATGGCTTGGTCTGATTGTATGATATGACATTAGAGGAACTCAAGACAACCTGTGTTTTCTGTTCAGTGGTTTTGTAAGGTGTGTACATGTAGAGGTAGCCATTGTATCTCACCAGCTGCTTGTCCGACTGCTTAATTTCTTCGGGATACGGTTGTATCTGCTGAATATAGATGAGCTCGACGAACATCTCTTGAGTGGTGGCGGCTTTCGCAAACTCCACATTAAAGTAAGTCGCATCATTAGCAACTGCTTGTTGGATCTTGAGTTCCTTTTTTTTGCCATCTTTTACCGAAATATACGAAAGGGAGGACTTCAGTTCGTCCGGAATAAGTAATTTGTATTTGTTGAAGGGCTTGCCGGCATCGTCAGTGGCTGTTATTTTGACATTCTCCTTGGTCAATTGAGATGAAAGGTCTAGAACGCGATCGACATTTTTATTAACTATTTCAGGTGCCACAGAACTGAAGTTTACAACCAAAACCAATGAACAAATTAATAATGTTAAATGCGAAAAATGCCGCTCCATATTTCGGCTTGTATGGGTCGAGTCGAGACACGTAATAGAAATACAGTTTGTCTTGTCCCGTAGAGGTGTCAAACTATCGATGGTTTAATTTTTTTGTGACCATCGATTTTTTTTACTATCGTTTTTTAATATTTGAAGACTATCGATATTTTTTTCTAATAACGATAGTGTATCCAAAATGAACCACCACTAATGTTGTGAAATTAGAGCGCAAAATAAAAAGAAGGAAAATAAAAGAATAAATTGAAATAGATTGTTTCGTGGTTCCTCATCTTTATTATAGGGATTTCGATTAGCTCAGAATGCAAGACAAGCCTATGAAATATTGGAGAATGAATTAGTTAGCGTTAAAAGGATCTCAGCATCGAAGGAAAACAGGGAGGGAGCACTGAGATACCGGAGATTTTTCAATTTATGAAAGAAAAACTTTCATGTAAAGTCGTGTCTATAATATGCCGAAAATCCCAACGAACCTCTAACTGTACCACTGGAGTTTTGGAAGGTAAATGTTTTTGTATTGATGACATTATAGCATAATACTTATAACATTATCAATTATAGACATGAAGGAGATGCAGGTACTTGCTAAGGTATTTGTGCATCCCGGCGAAATCCACTGAGTCCGAACGAATGTTCAGCAAAGCTGCGCAATTAATTTCAGACAGACGCACAAAATTGAAGGAGAAAAATGTGAATATGCTCCTAATAAATAAAAACTACTGGTTGAAAAACATCAATTGAACTCATAATTTTATTTTTTTTATGTATTGAACTTTTAAAATAAAGTTGTTTTGTTTAAATAAAATTTATTAACTAATAAAAATATATAAAATATGTATTGTCTATGAACATGATCTCGGAGAACCCTTAAACTCTGATAGTATCGTCAATATATCGATAGTTTTTTTAAGTTTCGGTAGTTAAGAATCGATATATCGATGGTTTGCTTTCAAACTATCGCAAGTACTCGATAGTGCCACTATCGATAGTTTGACACCTCTATTGTCCCGTCAAGAGAACTACGTCGTCGATGCGGAATTACCGGCTTCAAGCCGTAACCAGTAATGCCAACTATTTGCACAGAGATCGAAATAAGCCGAAAAATTATGTTACAATACACACAGTTTTGCTACAGGCAGGCCCGAAAGCCAACGAAAATTCATTGGCAGAGAAGATAGAAACATGCAGTGGTTATTTTTATTTTATTTATTTATTTATTAAGCCATATACGTAATATAAAGCCATCAAGGCCAATGAAATATATTACATTGGACGAAAAAACCTCAGTATTGATTTAATTAACATTAATCACAATTTAAAATTAAAAGGAAAAAAATTAATTACAACCCTATCATTTGGCTCCCCAGCCATAAAGTACCAGAGCAATAACATAGAACAAAAAAAATAAAAAAGGGTCCCACGATTACACGATACATCTGATGCGTGATCATATTTGAATGTATTTGTGAAAATGATTTTGACATAACCACCAATAAAATCAAAATCAGTTTGATCGATTCAATTGATGTATCGTTTTTTCGAAAACGAGTGTCATCTTCCGGTAATTGCCGCAGTGTCAACATGTGTGTGGATAATTTAAAAAAAGAATAAAACTGCTCGTTACAGTTCCTTGGGGAGCTAAAACGAAACTTTATAGTGACCGTCAGAAAAAAAATCAGCATTATAGAATACTTCTCGAAAAATGTCGATAAATGTATCCATAATCAGATGGAAAAGAAATATCTAACATACCACTCCTGGATGTCGCAATGTTGGTCCTATTTGGGCACATTTATGTGTGAGTTCGGCACAAGTTAAAGTTTCAAAAATACCAACACTGACTCATATTCAATATGTCCAGCTGATGTCTTGTATATGTCTCATCATACCTGTGAGTACTGAAATTCAATTCGTACACAGTCATTTGATATGATGGAAGATGTAACATCTTCGAGGAATCACTAGAACGTAAAGTATCATAACTCAAAATGGAATGTATTCTGGAAGATGACGATATTCAGTGTGGACATGTTGTGTATAATGAAATCTCACGTGTATTAAAATACATATGTTTATATTGCCAAAAATCGTACGATAACATTGATTATTTTTGTCAACATTTAACTGAGCACATAAATAACAAAACAGAGGATGATCCATTGGAATTTAACGAAGGGGACGACGAGAGCGAAAGAAAATATGTGGACGTGGACGATCCCGATTCCACCTGCTGTGAGGATGAAGCACATTCCGTTGATTACGAAGAAACTGACGGCGGATCCACCATATTTAGTCCAAGTTATATGGACAATATGCCAATGGACAATGAAAGCCACTTAGATGCATCCGATATGATTATTGAAGAAATTGCCGATGAAATGCAAGCTCATCTTATACAAGAGGATGATGGTAAATCGTTGGACGAGTGTGAGGTCACTGATAACTTGGGAGATAGTACTGGTTCTTCCCAGGTTTGTATTGATGATGTTCCCAGAGATTACTGCACAAATGAAACTACAAATAACAGTAGTTTCGAAGAATGCTTTCTCAAGGAGACTAACATTGAGAAAATCCGTTCACAAGGCATATGTATTCTTAAAGAAACTAAAACACAAACCAAACCTTTGCAAAAGAGAAGACTGGTAAGTTTTAATGCAAACCAACCGTAAAACTGATATTTTCTTCATTAGTTTTATATTTCCGTCTAGAACAAGGCTCAGGATTTAACACGTCTTAGGCGTAAGGCTAAAAAAGTTACAACCGTTAAAGTAATAGCTGTGAAAAATCGTGTAGCAGAACTATACGATCGCATCAAAAACGAACAAGTAAAATCGCAGCAAATATTGGCTTCCAACGGATTTTTGACACAAGGGTATTCGGATGAATCAATAAACATGTCCCACATGGAACAGGAAACTCAAGATGCTCTAGAAAGTTTGCCAATTGATGAAAATCTTTCGGGCCTAAACAGTGACACCACATCCATTGACGCTGAAACGTCCAAAGAAGTAACAAGGAAAATAATTGGTGAAACGCTAATTACACTGATACCCGACGGAACGAAAATACCCGTGGAAAAGCTTCCGAATAACGCCGAAGTATCCTCTCCGAAGGATGATAATTTAAAACATCCACCGATGAGGTATACATCCAATGACAAAAAGGCAGTTTGTCCAGCATGTGGCAAAACATTCAGAAGCCATTTTAGTTTAACCATCCACAAACGAATTCATTATTTGGAAACAGACAGTTCGGTAAAACTAGCTCACAAATGTTCCGATTGTGATCAACTTTTCAATAAACTCAGTCAACTGAAACAACATGTGGAGTCAGTACATTATCCAGATGGTTTTGTTTGTAAAATATGCAATCGCAAATTAAGCAGTCTCTCCCTGCTGGAGCGACATATGGTCAAAGTTCATTTAGATCGTCCTTTCAACTGTCAGCAATGCGGTAAAAATTTCTCTGATCCCGTAACATACGAAGAACACATAATATCTCATAATTCTGGTGAAATTTACAAATGTCACATATGTGGTCGCAAATATTCCACTGAATTTTTCCTCATGGAGCACATGCGCAATCACAAGGAGCAAATACCGCAAACGTGTGTAGTCTGCGGCAAGGTGACGTTGCGCATAACGCAGCACATGAAGATTCATACACCACGACCAAAGCGTTTATTAATCTGTTCCGTATGTGGAAAAGTATTCAATTTCAGCTCCGGCCTCAGTCACCACTTTAAAATAATGCACAAGTTGCCCAGGCCCCCTCCAAAACCTAAAAAAGAGCCACACCCTAATGCTCAGAAGCGTAAACGCAAGCCCCGAAGTGCGGAAAAAATTACGAAAAAACATAATTTCAATACATCAAGTGATACATCGTTCAATACCTCAGGGCAAATTATAGAAGAGCAATCGGAAGTTCCTGATGAAATCTACAATGAGGACACGCATACAATTTCTGATATGTCGCCCAAAACGGAGCAACATTCACACCAGTCGGAAGATGGTCAACATCATGATCACTTGATGCATAATCACCATCGATCGTCGATCGATGAAGACGATGTCAATCACAAAGAGGAGGAAGCTAAACGTGTCATTGTGGAACTTATACAAAATTCGGCCTATACATCATTTTTTCCAGATAACTTGTCCAGTGTTTTAGAAGTAACCCCACCTATAGCTAGAGAAGAGACTATTTCAGCTGTAAATAGTATTGTACATGATTGTTAAGATTGAGTTTAGTTTTACTATCTTAATATCCGTTATTATTATTTTTTTTTAAATATATATAATAAACAAAATCTCGAAATATCCTGTTGTATTACCACTTAAGTATTCTCTTTTCAAATGTTTATCCCACCTTTTATTTCATGTATGCCCATGTGGTTGTTTAACTGACCACTTTCAACAAACTTTTTACCACATTTTTCACAAGAGTATTTGGCCGTTCGATAATGTTTTTTCAATTTATGTGTGCTCAGCATAGATGCCGTCCGATATCTTTTGTGACAAAGGTCGCAGACATATGGAAGATTGCCATCGTTTACATTGTGGTGCATTTTCCGTTTATGCGTATCCAACTGATTGTTGGTATAGAACATTTTGCCACAATCATCGCAAGGAACTTGTCTTTCTTGTGTGTGTCGCGTTTCGTGACTAACAAAAGCAGCCTTATGGGTAAATTCCTTTGAACAGTATTTACAGGTGAAAGTTTCACGTCTTCCGTGGGTGTTAAGGTGACGTTGAAGCGTGTTGATGGCTCTAAATTGGATACCACAAACGTCGCATTGGTGTGGTTTCAAGCCAGTATGTATATTAAGATGCGTGTCCAGTTGATAACGTCGACGAAACGTTTTGCCACAGTATTTACAAATATTAGGTTGGTTTCGTGGTTTATACGGACGTTTTTTGTTCCTGTTCAATAGATTAGGGGTATAGGCCTGAGTCCAATCAACCTCATTTGATATATCCTTCACGTTCTCTTCCATGGTGTTTGTGTTTTTACAGCTCTCGAATTCTTTGTCACTTGTATATTTCCGAAATATTGACTGGAAATAATATAGTTTAGTAAGTTTATATTGCTTAGTAAAATTATTGCGTTACGTTTTGTGATATTTGATCTTCATCGCTGCATAATTGGTCATCGTTCTCCACCAAAGTATCAATCATCATCCACTCATCCTTCTGTTCCTCTTTAACGGAAATGAAGTCATTCTTACTGTTTGGATAATGCTTTTCATGAAAATGTCGTATAAAGTCATAATAACTAGATATAAATGTCTCTTGGCATGATGCACATTTTATGGAAAAATGTGATGTGTAATAATGTATTTCAGCACATTTCGTATCTGTTCCAAAGAAAGATGAATTCGGAGGCACTACAGTACATTGCATTTCATCAGAACGTCAAAACGATTCAAAGTTGATTTAAAAAGATAGTAAATTGTTGAAGAAGTTCCATTCTCCCTTTTTATTGAGGTCCATGCCATGATATGGGATTGAATTAACATATACTTAAATATAGATTTACATGTTATTGCAATGCCAAAGAGATTATTTAAGGCGTTTAATTGATGCCCTTGTTATAACTCATCCGTTTTTAATTACTTTCGAGAAAAAAAATACACGATAGTTCATGAATTACCTTTTTGTTGAATGTCTTAATACTGACAATCAGCTGCTATCTAACGTTTAAGCTAGAGATGAGCGAAATTCCCAAAGCGGTGACACAGTCATCGTGATTGGAAAATCACTGGTAACTGATAATTACGTCAAAGGACGGTTACTTGCAAAGTCGTTCTGTGATCACGTTCGCCGTTTAAAGGAATGGAGATTTAGAAATCACGGTAACTAAAAACGACGTTCCATAAAAATCAGTGGATCGTTTGGATCTGGTATCAAGATGCTGGAGTGGTATGTGCTTAAACATAGCACTTGATTGCTTCAGTGTAGTTCACTGTAATTGCCAGTGATTTTTTTAGTCGTCTGAGTAACCGTTTAAAAAATATAACTCATCTCTAGGACTTTTCGATTGCCATTAAATTTTCGATTTTACCAGAAAAAAATGTTATTATCCGATTTTTTTACTTCGATATAAAGAAGAATTGTTGTGGAATTTTATTAATAAATCCGGAAAATGCCCAAAAACGGTGGTCCCGCAAAGCAAATCTCTTCGCCTCCTCCTTGATGGAATTGACATCCCCTTTAAAACAAATATTAAATACCTGGGAGTCACTTTTGATAAATTATTGAAATTTAACTTACACGCACGTTCCATACTCCAGAAGGCAAAAACAATAGCAGGGATGTTTTCATATGTCCTTAACAGCAAATATCTCCCTCAAAACACAAAGCTGCTCCTGTATAAAGTGGCGGTAAGGCCAATACTGTTGTACGGATTTCCAATCTGGTTCACTATATCTCCGATAGTAGCCAAAGAGTTGGAAATCCTAGAACGAAAATTTCTGCGACAGTGCATAAATAAACATTATGCGACCCGCACGAAAAAATTTTCTAACGCCAACATATACACAACGTCAGGAGTCCAATCTTTGTGTAAATATGCATTTCAACTCCAGAGGACATTTATTGAAAGGCTTGCCTCACATGAAAACATCTTACTGCAACAAATATTTGAATCAGAAATAAACAACAATTGGTCTGACTCGCCTTACCTTTCTCCAGTGGGTATACTCAACGACGACTCTGATAATGTTCCAGACGACCACATATTGCCTCAATTTTATATAAAAACACAAGCTGGATCTCACAGAGGATAAAAAAAAAACAATTTAGCAACATAAATGTACACTAAAGTTCACTCAAAGTACCTGAACACTCGATATAGATAATTATTTACATAAATCAATACCACTTACTGTGATATTTACCTTAAGAACACACTCATTCATGTATTAATGAGCCCTGTTGTCACTGTCAAACAGTATTCGTTATTTAGTTTTAAGTTTTATGTAGTTTGTTTTGATTATTTATTCTACTTGACAGACACATATGCTCTGTCCGACACAGTAAAGGCCGCGAGCAAGCCTTATTCTATTTTATGTTATGTTACATTTTCTTATGTATATACCTACTATCTCAGTAAGCATGTCGCATGTACTCACAACTCACCGTGTATTAGAACAAGACGAATATAGTTCTAAGTGTTAAATGTTAAACGTTCGCTATGTACATTGTTTATGTTACCGAAAAGAAAGAAAGTCTCAATAAATTTACTTACTTACTTACTTTTATTAATAAATTAATACCTACCTTCCAAGAATTAATTTGGTAGAAGTAGTCAAATAATAAAAAAATTAAACTTGGTTGCACGGCTATAATGCAGTATCTAAATTCATAAAATAGAAGTTACATTGACTTTTACAGCAATAATGTTAAAGATCCTACCAACAAGTATTGGTATTGGCAACCGAGCTAAGGCGAAATGTGGCGAAGTCTTCTTTCACTCCTCCACTGAATTTACTTTACTCTGTACTTTATGTGAAATGAAGGCCTTTACGTTTGATGATTTCCTGTTGCATATTCAAAATGTGCACTTTGAAAATAATCTCCTGAAAACGGAAACATTCATTAGCGAGTCCAGCAACCAGTATTTAAGTCTAAGTGTGGATGTCAAGTCCGAAACAAATCCGGAAACCACTGACCATTTTCATGAAAATGAAATATGGGACAACACAGATCAAACATTGGAGGAAGAGGAGTTTTACGTCGACCATGCCAACGAAAACGATGATGGTGATTCCAGTTTTGAGGATGAAACAGTGACTGTATTAAAAAAACCTCAGAAGGTAACAAGATTTAGACGAGGGAGAAAAATCAAAAGTGACTGCAGTGACAGTGGCGGTGAAGACAACAATGACCATAGTTCTGATGAGGAATTCAAACCTATGGTAAGTCAAAAGAAATGTAACAAACAAACAAATTTTTAAATTATCCTACATCATACAAATTTTAAGCTTTATGATAAAGTTTCCTCTGGAACTGAAGCGGAAGAGAAGAAATGTGTGCAATGTGATACCTGTGGAAAATCGTTTAGGAATACAGGACTACTTACGGTCCACATAACCAGAGCACATGATGAAAAGGTGAAAAAAGAAAAAGCAGATAATAAGGAGCAACATTGTCCGGATTGTGATCAAATATTGGCCAATAGAAAACTTCTTGATCGGCACATTATCGACATACACGAGGGCTTTAAGTGTTCTTATTGTGATAAACGTTTCAAGCAGAGACACCAACGTAAGCGTCACGAACAATGTCATACGGCCGAAAGAAACTATACCTGCAATGTTGAGGGGTGCGGTAAGAGTTTTACCGAAAAATACTACTTAAAGCGACACATCGATATCCATACAACCGAACGCAATTTCGTATGTGATCATGAGAACTGTGGAAAAGCCTTCCATACCATTCGTCGCTTAAGGGCCCACCAAAATATTCACACAAAACCGAAAAATCTGGTATGCGATGCATGTGGGTACACTTGTCGTGAAAATGAAACATTAAGAGTCCATCAACGAGTTCATACAGGAGAAAAACCGTACGCTTGCGAAGTTTGCGAGAAACGCTTTATTTCTAGTTCAGCTTTGGGCGAACATATGGCGTCACATTCCACAACACGACCTCACGTTTGCAAAGTTTGCAATGCATCTTTTGCCCGCCAAAAAGCTTTGTATCATCACTCCTTCTTGCACTCGGACGTTAAGAAGTTTAAATGTAAAATTTGTGGCAGTGCCTATAAACAAGCTTCAGGTCTAGCTGGGCATATGCGAAAACACCGAGAAGAGGGTATGATGTCAATGTTACCTGAACGGTCGCCAGTTTCAACATCGGTAACTTCATCCACTTTGCCAGTCCCACCATCATATCCGTTTATTACATTTTAAAGTAAGGTATTTTTAAAATCAAATAAGTTTCCTTTTTTACATAGTATTATGTATAGACATTTAAATAAAATTCAATCCTGTAACATGAGAAGTTTAGAAAAATATTGCAACATCAGAACTACATACATTTCTTAAACGTTCCCTTATATTAATGTGAAAATGAAGCATGTATGGATGCTTCCAGGAACCGCCCCATGGATCAACTTGACAATGGAACATACTCGATCCAAGAACCACAGATAGAATATCGTTCATTATTGAATGGTTATATCTAAAATTATGAGCAGTTTTTCAATTGGTATAATGCAAAGAATGTTCCCTTCCAGAAAATCACGGTCGTTGTCTAACAATGATAAGCTAAAAATTATATTCGATGAAATTTGGATCAATATCTAAGGAAGTCATTTCATTCTCAGGATTTTACTACAATAATTTAAAACCCAATAAAAAAATTATACCATAAGGTATGATCATTTATTTTCCATTTCTAACCAGAAGTCCAGTTCGGAGTGTTAAAGCAGAGCTTCCCGTGGACTGCAAATTATTTCCAAAAAATTTAAATTCGATTATCAACTATTATATTTCATATGGTATGTTTGTATGATAGTTTGACTACCATGCGGTTTTGTTTGGATTATTTTCCTTACAGAAATCTATTTTTGGAGAAACTAAATAGGTTAAGAAACCTTTTTTTGTTTGTAATTGATTGATTAATAAGATACGCCTTCACTAATGGCTTCTGTTCAACGCGTTAGTTGTTTCCTATGCCAGTTTCTGTGCCGAGATAAACCAGCCGATTGCTGGTATGTTTTATCACAGATCTCACACTTGTATTCCTTGTCTGTGGTGTGTAAAGCTTTGTGATGACTCAACGTTTTGCTGTCCAAAAATCGCTCTCCACATACTGGGCAATAGTACATAGTGTTCATACTGTGGATGTCCTTGTGAACATTCAATTGATAGGACGATGAAAAGCTAAGGGCGCAATATTCACAGAAGTATGGTTTTTCACCGGTATGTTGGCGTCGATGAACCATTAAATTGCATTTAATGCGGGTGTGGTATCCGCAATATTCACATATGTAATTTTCTGTTTTCAAATGATAACGTCTCTTATGATCACTGAGACGTTTGGGATTTTTAAAGAAACGATGACAGTCGTCGATATTACACGCATACGATCCTGATCCTGGATCGTGGGCAAACAAATGGTAGCGTAAGCTTCCTTTCGATTTTAACGTTTTATTACAGTGATCACAGGTGTACAGATAGGACACTTTTTGAATTACCTTAAACAAAAAAAAAATAATATTTTCGTTGGACATAAATATTTTTCTTGTTGTAAGCAGTACCTTTTTTACCATTACTTGGTTTTTGCGGGCCTTTTTTTCAAGTAAATGCGAAATTCAATTGTTTTTGTAAAACACAAACATAATGTAATCATGCTATGTATTTTTCTCTGAAAAGTTCTTAAAGGTCGTTCGGATTTTTTTTTTGTTTATTCGAGCAAATACTATTAGTTGGGAAGTCTAAATATAACAACAGAGATATTCGTTGGTGGTTCACTTTGACTGCTACTAAATGCAATGAAATTAATCAATTCACTTTTAGTGTATAACTTATTTTAGTAAATGTTGCGAATTCTTTGTTTTTTTATGTGATGATTGGTTCTTGTCGTTATATGTACATTAGAGCGCCTCAGTTTTAGCGGTATGTATCTATTTTGTTTATTTTCATTCAACGAATTACAACGTATTAATACTTGGTAAAATAAAAATGTTTTAAGATGTAAAGTGCCAGGAAAAAGAGCAAGTTGGAGGACACCAACACAAATTAATGCAAACAAATTTCGGAAGCAATTTCAAGTAAACTATGTTTTAATTATTTTTTGTACAATTAAACAAACAAATACGCTTCAGATAATTGTTGCATTTTTGAGTAAAATACGCCACCACTTTGTTGTAAAAGAAAATTGTAAAAAACAATATAACCAATTTGTTGAGAAAAATACCAGTTTGAATTGCAGAATTTTGGATATGTCAGACTTGAAACAAATACTACTTTTCAAAACGATCTGTTTACTAATCTTTTAGATTCAGTTTGGTCTTTGAATAGTACTACGATGAGACTTCCAAGTTTTGCCAAAAATTAAAATGAACAGTTGAAGAAAGAACTGCCGTATAATTCGCAATTACACAATATTATAGTTACAAAACAATTATTTTTTTAACTTGAAAGAATTATACAATTATTTGAAAGTGTTGTTTCCTTTTTAGTTCTCCTAGTCAACGACGTAGAACTCGAAGATGTTCCGTCTGAACTTGCAGTCATAGAAATCAATGTATATAAATATATCATGTTTACTTAACCCTCTAACTCCCAAATTTCTAAAATCTCTTACGGTTTAGAGGCTTGAATAAGGTAGCAAAAATGTTTGTATTGTTGATAACTTTGAAATCATAATATATATTAAGTAAACTCGGCTTATTGATGGATGCTGATAACGATAATTCAGAAGAAGAAAATATGCCAGACTATCCTCTATGCTTTCGCATATGAGCCGATAAACCAGCTGCTTGAGCAAATGCCTGTCCGCAGACTTTACATACGAATTTCTTTATACCCAAATGCAAGTGTTTGTGATGGTAAAGAGCTTTTGGACGATTGAAACTTTTGCCGCAGACATCACATATGTGTTTTCGTTCTGTTTCATGACTGGCCATGTGTTCCGTAAGTAAAGGTTTCGATCCAAAGCGACTATCGCAAAGCATGCATGCAAATGGTTTCTCACCCGTATGCCGGCGCTTATGTACAATTAGAGAATCACGTTTTCGACATTTATAGCCACATTCTTCGCATATAAATATTTCACCGGTGTGCCACCGTTGATGATCTTTTAGATGTCCTTTGCTAGCGAACGCCTTACCACAACCCTCTTCGGGGCATAAGAATTCCTTGACATCTACATGGATCAACATGTGTCGCTTCAAGTTACGATTTGACGAACAGTTCTTATGACATGTAGGACAATCATATCCGATATGCTTGTGGCCAATATGATTTTGCAAGGATCGATTTTCTCCAAACGTCTGGTCACAATGTGTACATTTGAATGGTTTTTCCCTAAGGTGAACTATTTTGACGTGCATATGTAGGCGGCGTTCATCCGCGTACTTTTTATTACACATGTCACAGGCATATTCTTTTGGTTTTCTCGGCTAGTGTAGAGGAATAAAAAAGTTATTGGATATTTACATTAAACACATGTATTTGTCACCTACTTTTCTCAGTATACTATTTAATTCGTCTACCTCTTTATCCTCCAGTTGATGACCATACTCCATATCGACATAATCTTTGTCTTCATCGGAAAATCGGTCATTAACTTCCGCAGTTTCAAATTGCAACTGTTCATTGTTTAACTCAATTTCTTCCGATTTTATGTGTAGGAAACTCACATCTTCTACATCGTCCTGATCTCCATCTGATACGTTTTCACATTTCAATTCCACTGACTTCTTGTTGGCAGCACCATCATAATCCAGCTCCTCCAAATGTACCGCTTTCAAGTGTCGAACAAATTCATCAAAGTCAAATATTTTAATTTTGCAAAGCTTGCAATTAATAATAAATACATCACAGCGCTGATAAATAATTTCGCCGCAAGTTTGTGCAGGCTTATTATAGTTAACAGGTAGAAAACAATTTCTTAACATCTCTTGAAGCAGAATATCATTTGTTTTTTCCAGATTTCGGACCTATTTTGTTTATGTTTTGTTAATATAGTGTTGCTCAAATATAGGGTATTTTACAGAATTACGGTTATCCCGCATTAAGAAGTAACCAGTCGCGGTTTGTTCCAGCTGTTTGAACACTTTGCACACAATTGAATTTTAAGTTAATTTTCTTTATACAACAGTAAGCCTAATTCTATTTTAGGAACAAATTCAGTTTACCGACATTGCTCCAATTTTTCTGGAGTGGGTATGGAGTAAGAAAAAAAATAAATGTCCCAAGTCCAAACTTACCGATTTACGGGCCCCTAAAGTCTGGACATCAAGATCTTTAGCTTTAATATGGTTCCTCATTTGGACCCTTAACCCATTTTAATCTTCTTAGGATCAGAAGTGTACTCTGTAGCGAAAATTTGAGACATATTATAAATGTAAGCCCTATTTTATATTTGTCAAATTGTCGTATCATTTCAACAACGTGTCGCATGTACTCGTAATCCACCGTGTTTTAAAACAAGAAGAACGTACACCCTCTTTACACGGTGCGACACGATACTAGTTTATGGTTGAAGTGTGTAGAGAAGCATTAGGGTTAGCAAAACTTGCTTGAAATGCATTTTCTTGAAATTTTTCTACCCAATTCTGCTTTTTTTTGGCCAGCGACGAATAAACTAAATATCGTGTTTTGGAACAAATTCGTAGTTTTTTCATATTCTCACAACCTTGCAAGTAAATACGATAAATTGTTGAAATTTAATATATGGATTATTTATTTATTCGTATTGAAAGAAAGATAAATCAGACATTTTTCGTAATTTGAGAATTTCTAGTTTTTACGAATGAATAAATAAATATCAATGACTGAGTTGATGTAATTATACTGTATAGTTCATTTTAAATTCCATAAGTCATTAAAAGCTGGTTCAATTCTATAAATTTTATAATATGAAACAATTTTTAGTTTTGGTACCGTGAAAAGTGAAAATTTGGTTCATTAAAGAGTACAAATGTACAAAGTACATTGGCCCAGATTCGGAACAAAAAAGTCGCGCAGTGTAAATAAATGAGGCGACACCAAAAACCACGACACATTGCTATTATTTTATCAACTCATTTCTACATATCGCTCATTTACTTCAATAGTGTTATAACTCAAAACACAACTTTTTCAGGAAAGCTGTTTAAAGTTTCCAATTACCTCTTAGTAAATATAGGAGATAAAACAATTGAAAAACTAGAGACATGACATAAGAATGTAAAATACACTTTAGAACAAAAGTCAACTTAAATCAGCTTTTCCTTGAGCCAAGAAACTGAATTTCTAATTTGGCACTATGGAAATAAATGAGTGATATTAGTTTTGTCCGAAACAAAATGCTTGATGAATGGTTGACTGTAGCTGTATGTGTTAATGGACATCTTAAGAAGTCTTTTGGTGAACAAATTTCAATTACACAAATCAAAACATATTGTAAAATTGCAATGTAATGAAATTATCAATACAAATTAATGCATACAAAGTTTGAAAGCAATTTCAAATAAACTTTGTACATACATTTATTATTTTCTTATTTCGACCTTTTATAATGTAAATAGTGACAAAACGTTTAATTTGTTTTCGGAATCAAACAATATACATATTAATTTGGAAAAAAAAAACGTAATTTTGTTATATTATTCGAAGTCATTTTTAAAAAAACAACAAAAAAAAAACAAATTTGTTAGGAAAAATTCAGTTTGAGTTGTACTGTTTCGAACTAGTTGTGTAGCAGTCGGTTCAAAATTGGGATTTTGTTTTTAAATTTAGCTTGCTTCTTGTACTGTGACAAAGTGTTGCAAAAAAAAAAGAAATGACTAGTTGAAGAAAAGACTGCCCTATGATTTACACAATATTATGGTTACAAAACAATTATTTTTGAACTTTACAGAACTATGAACCACTATTTGAAAGTATAAATGATGTAGCCAACATGTTTGTATTGTTGATGACTTACAAATCATAAAAAGCATTAAGTAAACTCGACTGATTAATGGATGATGATGACGATAATTCGGAAGAAAACATGCCAGATTCTTCTCTATGCTTTCGCATATGAGCCGATAACCCAGCTGCTTGTGCATATGCCTGTCCGCAGACTTCACACACGAATTTCTTTATACCCAAATGCAAGTGTTTGTGATGGTAAAGAGCTTTTGGACGATTGAAACTTTTTCCGCAGACATCACATATGTGATTCCGTTCTGTTTCATGGGTGGCCATGTGCTCCTTAAGTAAAGGTTTCGATCCAAAGCGACTATCGCAAAGCTTGCATGCAAATGGTTTCTCACCCGTATGCCGGCGCTTATGTACAATTAGAGATTCACGTTGACGGCATTTATAGCCACATTCTTCGCATATAAAAATTTCGCCGCTATGGCACCGTTGATGATCCTTTAGAAGACCTTTGCTAGCGAACGCCTTACCACAGCTCTCATTAGGGCATATAAATTCTTTGACATCTACATGGATCAACATGTGTCGCTTCAAGTTACGATTTGACGAAAAGTTCTTATGACATGTAGGACAATCATATCCGATATGCTTGTGGCCAATATGATTTTGCAAGGATCGATTTTCTGCAAACGTCTGGTCACAATGTGTACATTTGAATGGCTTTTCCCTGAGGTGAACTATTTTGACGTGCATATGTAGGCGGCGTTCATCCGCGTACTTTTTATTACACATGTCACAGGCATATTCTTTTGGTTTTCTCGGCTAGTGTAGAGGAATAAAAAAGTTATTGGATATTTACATTAAACACATGTATTTGTCACCTACTTTTCTCAGTATACTATTTAATTCGTCTACCTCTTTATCCTCCAGTTGATGACCATACTCCATATCGACATAATCTTTGTCTTCATCGGAAAATCGGTCATTAACTTCCGCAGTTTCAAATTGCAACTGTTCATTGTTTAACTCAATTTCTTCCGATTTTATGTGTAGGAAACTCACATCTTCTACATCGTCCTGATCTCCATCTGATACGTTTTCACATTTCAATTCCACTGACTTCTTGTTGGCAGCACCATCATAATCCAGCTCCTCCAAATGTACCGCTTTCAAGTGTCGAACAAATTCATCAAAGTCAAATATTTTAATTTTGCAAAGCTTGCAATTAATAATAAATACATCACAGCGCTGATAAATAATTTCGCCGCAAGTTTGTGCAGGCTTATTATAGTTAACAGGTAGAAAACAATTTCTTAACATCTCTTGAAGCAGAATATCATTTGTTTTTTCCAGATCTCGGACCTATTTTGTTTATGTTTTGTTAATATAGTGTTGCTCAAGTATAGGATATTTTACAGCATTACGGTTACCCCGCATTTAAAAGTAACCAGTCGCGGTTCGTACTTGCTGTTTGCACTCACATTTTAAAATCATCCACAGATACTGCAATTCAATAAAAAAGTGTGAGAAACAAACAAATTTAGATTAAAGAGCCAAATGCAGTAGGAATACAATATCAGGTTTTTGATAACTTTCCTGTATTTCGATTTTATTGTACAATATAAATTATATAAAATTTTTAAACTTCTTTAATAATATAACATTACTTGTTTCCTATAACATTCCATTGAGGGACAGATGGGAACCTTCTCCCGAAATTAGTGAGCTGTGCGGGATATAATTATATACTGTTTAAAGCCGGCTCCGAACGTCTAATGTTTTTTCTAGAATCGTTGGAAGTAGCCGCTGAAAATGTTTGATGGCCTTACCAGGTTTCAAATTATTTTTTTTATTTAATTGAAAACATTGGCTCGCTAGCTTTTATTAATAAATTCTTCTAATATAATTTCGAAATATCTTCGTATTGTACCTTTTCCACAATGCGCCCTTTCAATGGACCCCTTGCGATTTCTATCGTTACACAATATCTTTTCTCGTCCAACTTTATTAGAATGGCCTCACAACCTCGATAGGCTCCATTAACCACAAAGATTGATTTATCTATAGCTGGTATAACTGTTTCCAAATGAGCCTGAAACGATAGGTAACATGATACATTGTTAGATGAAATGTTTTTTAATTTATAAACCATCCGAACACTAATTTATTTAAAATTATATGCGATTCTTTTGCGTATTATTAGAAAACTCCTTTTATTTAGTTTTTTTTTCTCAAATTACCTGATCAACTTTAACCTTTTCTCCCGTTTCCAGAAACTTTACTTTTGCTCGGTATTTGTCAATGACCTCCAGTACTACGGCTTTTTGTTTGTAAAATTGATTTCCCAAGGACTTGCTGACAAATTTTACCACGATTCCCTCATGTAACCAGTAATCTTTACGATTTACCCTCTCCTTCTTTTCTTCCTCCATTTTCATAATTTCATCCAGTGCTGATGTTGATGAGGAGGATGCAACAACTGCATGTTTATGTTTGGCTTCCAATTTAATAGCTTTTGGTTTTTTGAAGCCCTCATCGTCTTCTTCATGTTCAGATTCACTGTCACTACCTCCTTTCGTTTCTTGTTTAATTCGTTTCTTAGTTAGAGCGGATGTACCCAGTCTTTTCTCCGGTTGATATTTCTTTTCCAGGCGCATATCCAATTTCAATGGCTGCTCTTCGTCCCTTACGAGTTCTGTATATTTGTCTTCGTCATTTGATGGACCACCAACCAGGCCTTTTGTCTTTTCTATTTGTTTTTCAATGAACTCCATCATACGTTCTTCGTCATCTTTTTCCATTTTCTCTTTTCGTTCAGCTTTTGCTTGTCTCTCCATGGCCTCCGGACTGCGATCTATGTAGGTGACAAACCATCCCTTCTCCGTTTCGTCTGCTATTACTTGCCCCGTCCGGCCCAACCATTTCACATAATCCGATAATGTCAGCCATCTAGTAGCGTTCATATGTATGTGTCCCTTATCTGCTATGTATTCCTGATAAATCTTGTTGGCATTTGTTCTCTTGGTGCCGAACCGTCTTTTTAGCAATTCCATATAGCCATCGGAGAATTCTTTGGAAAAGCTGTGCAAAAACTTTCCCGGAGAATCAGCAAACAACAGCAATTGTCGCTGATGACTCTCGCTTGTTGTATGGCATTTGAAACCATTCTCGTCACGACACTGCTTTTCACACATTTGGCAGTACCATCTGAGTTTTTGCAATCCCTTGGCCTTCATTTTATTGGCCAGGTACTTGGGGGTACCAACTTCAGCTCGTCCCATTTTTAGTTGTCGCTAATTTTATAATTTAATGGATGAAATAAAAAATGAAATATCTTCCAAGTAAACAAATGAACTGTCATTATAAATCAGGGTGTTAAAATACGGAGCAGCTGTTGTAAAACTGAGTTGTATTTTTTGAAGAACTTGGCTACACTTATATATTAAATTATTTCAGTTACAATGACAGAAATTCAAAAATGGCAAAGAATGCGGCCCTATTAGAACAGATTTACTTACAACTTAAAAATTCAATACATGGTATCAAATCAATCATAAAATATTTCATGCACACAATATTGCATACTTGATTTACTTACAGCCTATGATCCTTTTTGATCCACTAAACTTGGTTTTAAAAAAACAAACTCCCAACGTCCGTATAGAGCCAAGACTTTATTTTAAACCACATATGTGTTCACTTTAATCAATTAACGCCAATTACCTTGGAATATTAGCATTTAAACGTTCAGTAATGGCCAAGAAAATAAAAATTCTTACAAGATCTTGTCATAATCTAAATTCAATATTGACAAAATTGGAAATTCATAGTGTTGAGTGTTGTGCAAATATATATAGTATGTAAGTATGTAGATATTTATAAATAATTCCTTACGTTCCACCAAAAAATTCTACTTGCTCGTTGTCTTCAATACAAATACAAAATATTTTTCAATATTTCATTAGTTATCAGTAAATGTAATGAGAAATTGTCGCATTAATTTCTCATTAATATTAATTTCATACTTAATTTTGCAATGTATGTACACGCAGACATATGCCGGTACTTGTTATGGAGATATATATTGATTCGAACTCGAAAAAATATGTATTGATAAAGTAAGAGCAAAGACGATGGTAAAAATTTATGCCATGCATTAATAACAGACTTGAAATTGAAACTATCGATAATGTACTGATTAATATGGAAAATAGCAACAGTCAACGAAAATAAATAGATTAGTTGTGAAGAAATCTTTCTGAATTGGTAACTTGGTTAATTACATTTTTAATTTGACGTTTTTCTGCTTATGTTACTATATTTTGGCAGTAGAGCATTGAGGAAATCACCACAAATTAATAATACATATTTCCAAATTCCAAATACTCCTACTGTAAATCATGTATTTATTAACATTTTTATAGACTTTGCTACTCTTTCTCGTCTCATGTTAGTTCCTGTCGTATGTGTGCGTTCAATGATTTTATTTATATATGAACATAATTATTTTAAATGTACTATATGTATACAAAAATTGTAGTGTTTGCATAAATTTGATTGACAACAGCACATATTACGGTCTCTGACGTCGTTTTCCTGAACTTTGGACGTATATTTTCAATTAATTTCGTATTTCATATTACGACTTTATTTTCCTGAGCTTTGCTCATTTTTTTATAAGTAAAAAGATTAGCCTTTGTATATTTAAGATTCCTCACAATTCTTTTAAAAAGACCTTTGTGTCACATGCTTATCAATTGAATGGGCTTTTTTGGTGAAGCAAATGTTTTTTAAAAGAAATTGATTAGAAGAAATTCTGTTTAAATTTTAATTCGAATGTTTCTCCATGAAATGAGAGATATTCTGATGAACATATGCGTTGTCGTTGTAGTCAATCGTATGAAGATTTCCATTACACTATATACAATTCTACTGTACGTGTGTTTGCGTGTGTACTCCTCCTAAACGGCTGGACCGATTTGAATAATTTTTTTTGTATGCGTTTGGGTGGCGTCAATGGTGTTGCCCAAACACCGATATGTCCACCTGTGGGAGCTGTCTTAAGCTCTTAGTATCAATGCATAATTTTTGCTTACTTGCACAATATTCTTACGTTCATACATATGCAAAACAATGTTGCAATTTAATACTAGTTCATATTAATAAACAATTATTAAGAAAATTCCGCATTTCAGATACAGATAATTAAAAAAAAAAATATTTTGTATTTATAATGACGACAACAATCAATGGGGAAAGTTACGATCTGTTTATTGTTTACAATAAAAATGCTAATTATATTTGTAACAATAAAACAAATAAATAGTCCCACCTTGCAATAGTTATCAGATGAAAATTATTTAACAGCCACGTCATCGGGTGTATGTCAAATCGTATGATACGAGGGCATTTTTACAACCCCATTACTTTTTTAATCAATTATTTTGATTCAGAAAAAAGTTGTATTTCTCAACACAGTCTCGATACATTATCCTTTCGATTTGGTACTTTTTCCATGGCAAATATTATACACAGCCGTATATCTGCCGGCGTATAGCACTGCATGCATCCATGTACTATACCGTTAACTTCTTTAGTGCCCCTTCACCAGATATGTGTTCTGGTTTGACTATTGCTTGGTCTCCTGTATTTAATTCTTTAGTCTGTTGGATTAATCGAATGTTCAAAAGACACCAATCAACATTGGGTGTAATGGAAATCAGTTCGACAATTCTTTCCACATTTGTTTCATCAAAAAAATCATCTCGGTCTTTGTTTACATCAATTTGTTACATCGAAAACAAATTTTCATAAAAATGGCATTCGTTGCGGAGATTGCTTCTAACATAAGACTGGGTACTTCTGAATCAGCAGTCCAGTGCGCTCAAAAATAAATTCAATAACACGATGTGTTGATATACTGAATCATCAGATTATTTATCGGAATGTGTTTTTATTTTAAAAAATAAAATACGAAAATAATGAACGAAAAAAGTTACAGAACGCACCCAATCCATTGCGTTTGGAAGAAAAATGTAAAAATTATTTGCTACAATCTTCAGCATAAAAAAGCTAATAATTTTACGTTTTATGGAAAGTTTTCGCAGTAGCAATGAAGCTTTTCAGTGGATGTTTCATAAAATTGGTCCTAATTTTATATCCCCGTCGATTCCTTGAAATCCAGTACACAGAAACGTTGAGGTGGCCTGTAGGTAATGGCGATTTTATTGCAATGTCTGCTCTAACAGTAGATACAATTACAATTTGAAACACAATAAATTGTTAAATAAAAAATATGGACAAAAACGTTCTTTTTATTATTTATCTTATGCCTAAAAAATCACAAGTTCAGAACTCAAAAAGTTAAATTATAAGAATAAATCCATTTGCCATCATTTGGTTTTTTACTTGGCTGCAAGGGTCCTATATCCTTTTGCAAATCCCTTGGCCAACAGGGATATTTTTCGGTGAATTCTATTAGCATTTTTGGGTCTATTATTTACATGATTCCCCTGAAAAACACAAAATAAATCTATTTTATACATATAAAAATACAACTTTCGTAATTCATTTATCAAAAAAAATGCTTTCAGAAATTTAAACGACTGTAGAACGAAAAAGAAAATCAAATTTCGTTTTCCGTCACTTGTGTGCTCTCGTTATAGACACACACTCGATACATTGCCATATAGTTTCCGAAACAGTAAAGTACCGACATGAATTAAACAAAAAAGTAGATTTGAATAAATATTAGTTTTTTACTAACTTTTTTTGTACATATTAATGACGAAGTATACATAGTAACTAGATCTAACAAAAGTTATGTAGAAAAAATATTTAAATATATCAGATACTAATCCGTTGTTTTTAAAATAAAGACATTTTTTTTTAAATTTTGGGTACAGTAAATTCCTTGTTTTTTGTCGTACATATTCTTTATTATCAATATCAATGGGTACTTATGTCTAGTTAAAAAACAACGTCTAATTTATACTATTGCTTATCAGTAAGACATTATTTAAGAATACTTGACAATATTTTCTTTTGGACTTTTGTTTTTAAAAAAAATGTTTTTTATATTAAATTGTTCCTACTGGTTATAGGATTTCCTTTAAAAGTAGACATCAAAATTAATCATTTCGTTGGGAGAAATGTGGTCCACATTACAACTGAAAATACAAAAAAAAACAATATTTGATAAGGGAATTTCATACTTTTACGGGTTCACGTTCAAATAATGATAAATATTGATAAGATTGTGGTGTCCGTAGTAATATTACTACATGATTTCAAAAGTAGATGGAATGGTTCATTTTTATGTGAGGTACCAGAAGGGACGTGACTAGGGGATCAATTTTTCTGGAGAACTTTATATGTTTACAATTTTATTAAATACAAAATTTGGGTTAAATCACATAGCGTGTAGTAATATTATTTCACTATTTATATGGTGGGCGGAATGGAATATTTGCATACTTTCAATGAATTGGGGAGCGAATTAAACAACCTGGCTATTGATCAATGTTAATGAAATAATATCGTTCGTGAATTTGATAGAAATAAAAATAAATTCAGAATATTTCATTATTTCACTAAAAATAATTGTATAGCTATTTTACTAATTTCTCGAATTCAAATTTCTTCATGACGCAATGTCCCATAATATTGAATCAAGTCCATCAATTAATAGCACTTACCTTAATATTAATCGAATAACACTATTTGCCTGTGTCAGCCCTAATTCGTCTTAACGTCGATATAAAATTGATTACAACAGGCGCAGCAGTCTTCCATGATAATAAATATTTTAACGTAATACTACGTCGCTCAGAACATTACGGTAAAGTATCTACAAGATTCCTATTCTATTTGCTTCGATTAACTAACAATACGTGAACGAATACATAGAAACAAAACGTCTAAACAGTTCTACACTTCCTTAACGAATTCGGTTAAGATATCCTTTGATCCTTAAAATCTCTTGTTATTCCGTAAATAAGCCTTCTGCTTAACATGATCTTGAGCACATGTACCATCGGCAGATCGCAAACTGCAAACTCGTTCTTTGGTTAAGGTAAAACATTGTGTTTGCACCATATTAAAGAAAAGTTGGCCAATTGTTTTGGCATCCTCGTCGTTGGCCATCTTCAAGCAAGTACGAAAACGCCGATCGCAGCTACAGTGGGAAAGAGTGTAAGGACGATAATTGAATAGACCATATCGATTACTCATAGCCGGTATGTAAGCCTTGCAATGGTCGTGTTTGCGACAGCATTTATCCGCATCAGATGCACCACCGAGATGATTGTATGTACCATTTGCCGTGTTGCCTCTACCACACCATTTCGTATTAGGAGCAATCAACCAATCGGACAATTCTCTACGCTGACGTCGTCGTGTGTGCATTGTGTGAGAGTCGTCGTTGAGTTCCTCAGCGACGTTTGTTTGTGCCTCCAAGTTCTCAAAATTGTTTTCGTTTTCATCGTTGTGGCTGTAGGCTACTACGACGACGTCATCATTTTTATCGTATGATGTATGATGTCGTAGTTGACTATTTTTTGCATGCATTGCATTTATGCTACGAGTGTTGTCGGTGGTGGTGCCATTGGAATTTATCAGATATTTACTTTGTTGCCATAAGGAGGTAGGGCTTTGGTATGAATTTGTTGGGTGTTCGTCGCTGCGGTGCTGCTTCATTTCTAAGGTATCCATCACTTGGTTTCTGGTATGTTCTGGAACGACATGCATCGCCCATATTGTTTGAATACATATAATAATTAGTATCAAACACAGTTTCGCCATTTTTTTCTTTAAATTCGTATGGACCGTTATATTTGAAATAATGTTAGTCCGTTGTATTTAATATGGAAGATATGTTATTTTTATAAATGTTCTTGTCTTCTTCGGGTTTCTATGTTAATTGCCTAACTAACAACACACACTTGATTTTTCTTCCGTTTCCTTCGATGCGCGCTACGAAACAATACTCTCCGTTGTTGTTCTCACGTTCACGTTTATTGTTTGACTGTCCCTGGTTATCATTCGATTGTTCATTTATATATTGGCTACTATTTATTTTACTTTTTTTGTTTTGCTAATTTTGTGTTGTTGTGTGAGATTGTTTGTTATTTAATTTATTTCGCTCTCTCTTGTGTAGCTCAGTTGTATTGAATGAATGCCGGCGTGTGGCGAGAGTAATGGCATACAAAGGGTGGCCAGGAAGAAAAATTAACCAACAACAATTTGCAATGCATTTAGTTCTGAAATGTTCTGAAACTTTAATCGATATAGAGACAGATCCATACATGTCAAAATGTCTTTCTTATTTCGCAAACGATGTCAGATATAAACAAGTTGTATGCAATACACGTCTATTGTTGATTAATGGATAAGATTTAAGCAAAATATTACACATAAATTAATATATATGCTTTTAAGGACCATAAGTTTAGCCAAGTCTACAAAACAATTGGATTTTGAGAAAATTGTTATTTAATCTGCTTAATACGAGAACTGAAAAATTCAATTTACGTCCTTTTTAACGGATATGCTCTCCCATGTTAGGTAAAGTAACCACGAAACCAGGAGAAGTTAAGTGTTTGTATAGACTAGAGGTGAGAGATCCAGAGATTTCTTAATGACCCGAATTTCTAATTCACCAATAAATGTTTTAAACTAATTGTAAATAACAACAGTTTGTATCAGTATGTGTTTGACCGTAATGTCACTACAGGCGTCAATGTATTATTGAATTATTTTGCTCCATGTCCGAAAGTCGGATTCTAGAAAAGCGGCAAACAAGAATTGCAAACCTTTTCTACAAAATCTATACGAAATACATTTTTTTTTTGTTCACCATTGATTGTGGCATATGTTTTAAGTAAATATCGTCTAGTGTCGACTTTTGGGTTTTAGCGACAAATCAGTTCTTTTTTTGTCGTTTGCTTAAAAATTGCAGGAGCAGATTTGATTTTCATGCTTTGATATATGTGACGCATACACTCATTTTACATTCAAATATAAAATACAAAAATACATTCAAATATAATCATGCGATGTATCGTGTAAACACCGCGTAAGAAGTAAACAAGTAAATACAGTAACGCAAACTTTGTCTTAAACGCTAAATGGACAATACTGAAATCACTAATATGATTGTTATCCGACATTTGGTTTGCTGGGTTGTGTGACGTGGAATAGAAACGTGTCGTTGAAACAACGACACAGACAGCTGTTACTGTGACGAAAGAGATGGATGGCGGCCGGGCGAGGACTTTCTTGCCCGGCCGCCATCCACCCTATTCGTATTTTTATTCCGTCTGCTTCGATCCCTCCTTCGCCACGTGTTAAAATTGTTGGGTTGCCAATTAACAACATTTTTAACTCTCATCTGCAATATTGCCACTGCAAAAAATTGGAAAATATATCGTTGCCACTTATATAATTTCGCCAACCATACTTTTTATTGTAGTGTTGAATCAAAATATATATTACAAATAACATAAATAAATAAATGCTGCTGTGCAATTTTGTTAATACTAGAAATTGCTTTTTATTTATAAAAAGAATACATACTAATAATTTTGTCTACTTTTTCTACACTTCATGTGTTCAGAGTAACGACTTACATATGTATATCTCTACCAAAACCAAGAATTTTCAATTTAGTAACTCGAACATTAGTTAAGGGGCATATAGACACAGATTTGCATTAATAGAAAATCAATATATCACTATAAACTGAATAATAATGCGTAATAATAAACTGAATCTGCAAATGGTTGGACAAACTCGGCATATGTATTGGTAAAATACTTTTTGCTTTGCATACAGACATGTCAAACATAGTACTTCAAACATTAATTTTTATGGTTACGTTGAAGTTATTTAATTTCAATTTTTATGGTTACGGAATCGGCTGATTGTTATTTAATTTTTGTCTTCCATGTTTCCGCTATTCAGTTGAGATGTTGCCTCGTTATTATCCATTTAAAAATGCGTAATGTTTGATCAAACAGTCAATTGCGATACAGACACATCAAATGTTTCTAATGGCAGCACTGTTTGCAACCGTAGCTGCCACTTCGAAAAACCTTACAAATTGTATGGGTATGGCAATACAGAAAAGAAACGGTAAATAATTTTTTTTTCCGTTGAAAAATGTATGAGCAAGACAGCAGCACAATGTCAGCATTCGCTGCTGAATTTTATCATTGGTAGAAGCGGGACAACCATCTTCAGGTATTTTTGGAATCACTGAGTATGGTTGAAAATAGTATGATTTAGTTCAAATGAAAGTAAGTTGAAGTAAGTTGAATATTTTGTAAGTATTTTAATTAATTAATTAAGTAGTTGTAAAGTGTAGTAAGTATAATAAAATATAAGTGTATAAAGTGTATAAAGTGTATATAGTGTAAATTGTGTAAATAAAATAATAATAATAATAAAAAGTAAATACAAAAAAAAAAAAAAAAATGCAGAAGCAACAAATGCAGAAAAAACACCGCTGCATAGTAAGAAGTTGTGGAAGTTGTGAACTTCCACTCTTCTTAATAAAAAAACAAAATATTGAAGCATGGAAGGAATTAATTGGAATTCCTTCCACAACAAAAATAGCTGCCTTTCCTGAAATTTGTGGCCGACATTTCAGGAAAGAAGATTTCCTGCGTCCAAGGAGACTGCATACGACTGCGCAGCCATCACTGTTTTTGGACAGGATACCAGGCAAGTACATTTTTTATAATTTTGATTTAATTTTTTTTTCAGTTTTTTTCAAAATATTAAATATTTTTTAAATATTAAATATTTTTTAAATATTTAATATTTTTTTTTCCAAATTTTTTTTTTTTCAAAATTTTTTTATTTCAAAATTTTTTTTTTTTCAAAATTTTTTTTCAACAAAAATTTGTTTTTTTCAAAATTTTTTTATTTCAAAATTTTTTTTTTTACAAATTTTTTTTTTTACAAATTTTTTTTCAACAAAAATTTTTTTTTTTCAAAATTGTTTTTTTTACAAATTTTTTTTCAACAAAATTTTTTTTTTTCAACAAAATTTTTTTTTTTAAGAAATTCTTTTTTTCCATATTTCAACGCATTACAACTTACTAGTATTAAATATTTTTCAAATATTAAATATTTTTAAAATATTAAATATTTTTTAAATATTAAATATTTTTCAAATAATCAATATTTTTTAAAAATTAAATATTTTTTAAATCTTAAATATTTACCCTCGACACTGATTCACTGACTCTGATTCTATAATAAATAATAAAAAAAAATAATATTTTTTTTTGTACAGAAATTCTGTTTTCCCCAAATTTTTTTTTCCAAATTTTTTTTTTTTCAAAATTTTTTTTCAACAAAAATTTGTTTTTTTCAAAATTTTTTTATTTCAAAATTTTTTTTTTTACACATTTTTTTTTTTTCAAATTTTTTTTCAACAAAAATTTTTTTTTTTCAAAATTTTTTTTTTTACAAATTTTTTTTCAACAAAATTTTTTTTTTCAACAAAATTTTTTTTTTTAAGAAATTCTTTTTTTCCATATTTCAACGCATTACAACTTACTAGTATTAAATATTTTTCAAATATTAAATATTTTTCAAATATTAAATATTTTTAAAATATTAAATATTTTTTAAATATTAAATATTTTTCAAATATTAAATATTTTTAAATTGCAGAATTTTTTTTACTTTTAATTTTTTTTTAAATTATAAGTTATTTTTTAACATGTAGCTTTTTTTGAATTTCTTTTAATTTCATGTTTTTTTTTGAATTATTTTATAGATGACACAGAAATACAAAATCAGGTCGATGATGTTGCAGAAATTGGTGAGGATATTGACATGACCTGCAACGACAGCTTGACCCAACATCTGGAGACACGCGAAGAGGTGCTGGAAAAAGAAAACGCCATGCTAAAATTAGAAAACCAGCTACTAAAAGTAAACTGAACGCAATTCATATATAACTAATTATCATCGTAATTGTGTTATCTTTAATTGTAGACATGGACTGACTGGAAAGGTCATGTCAAAAGAAAGATACAAGATAAAGGGATGGACAGCAGTAGGTCTAATCTATCCAACATACGCTTAACAAATGCTGAGGAAACCATTGCGAAGCTATGCCGCTTTAATGAAAATATTAATAGAAAGATAGAAATTAAGAACCCACGCAATAATGTACAAAACGACGACGTTGTTGATGATACATCTCTCATTAAAATTATTCTGGGTGACGATGAATCAAACAGTTCGGTCAGCAGCGCCGAAAGCAGCAGCAGTTCGTTGAAACGAAAACGCGAAACTTCATCGCAAGATAATCTTAATGACTTTCTGTCAAGTGAAATATCTTCCCATGAAGATTTAAAAGGATTTCCATCATTGGAAGCTTTGGCACAGAAAGACGTAACAAAAACTTTGGACGCCATATCAAAACAAGCTGACGATTCTTCCGCTTGTTTGAAACGTATTTCCAGTATTTTGAATGATTATTGTAGCCTGCAAGCGGAGAAGAATAAAGAAACTCAACGTCACAATCGGGTAATAGAAGAGTTGATGCGGGAAAAGAATATGATCAAAATGAGATCACTTGAATTGCAGGAATTACAGTTTAAACACGATCAGGAGAAGGGAGCCAGAACACTCATAAAATGTGAAATTGAATAATTTCCATGCTTATTTCCATAAGCATTGTGGTCTTAGATCTTAGAAATTTTATATATCTCATTTTAATTGTACGATATGTGGCTTATGATAAATTATGGAAATGACACTTTGTCGTTTAAAAAAATGATATGACTTTAACTTCTTTATAACTCAATTTTAAAATTATTTCAACAAAAACGAATCGACGTTTTCTAGTTATGGCAAATTATGTCTTAACCAATTTATTTCATTTTTGTGCTCAGTGGACCACAGTAAAAAAATGTTGCTCTTGTTAATACCATTCTTAGTTGAATTTATGCTGAGTGTCAATGTCCTATTTCCTGTTGATTTTTTCCGAATTTATACATACTTATTTGTATCAAGTTATATTATTGATAGATATTGTAATTTACTTTAATAGGCCAATGGGCTTCGAATTACAAGTTTAATAAATGAAATGGAATGAAAATGAATAACTCCATCTGATCAATTTACCTGGTAATTTTAAAATAATTAATTTATTATTTAATAATATAGTGTTATCTACTTGTTAAGACACCATGTAATATAGATTAATTGGCCTTATAGGCTTTGTATATTACAATAAAACCAATAAATGAAATGGTTTCGTCTGCATCTGGAGACTTGACGTTATATTGGTAAAGCATTTTCCCACTCAAACCGGTGCCAGTCTTTCAATTTAATATACATATACCATTTAATATGTTAATTGGTTTGGATGATAGACATTTTCAAATGTTTCCATTTTGAAATACCAAATAGATGGGATGTTGAAGAATTTATGTTGTATTTCCTGAAACATTCCTGAACTAGTTAATCTTATTATACTAATACCCCGGTTTGCGTCGCTTCCTTTTAAAATTTTCTGTGACTTCGAAGTTGCACCTTTTTTCGGTTTTCGCCCATAGTGTCATTAGTCTAATTGGTGCGAATGGCGTTTGCCGTCGTTTTTATCAATTAAAATCAATACAAATGTATATGTAAGTCTGTTTGTGTCACATTTCTCCGGTCCCAATTAGCGAGGCAAACCAGGGTATTAGTGTATTTAAATTGTAAGTCAACATTTGTTAATCATTTTAAGTTGTTAATATACCTTATTTATTTATGTACGTTTTTTTTTTTTAAAATAAAAAATATTGAACTTTAAATTCTATAAAGAAAATTAAGTCCCGGAAGACGTCGAAAAATTCCCGCGAATTCGAATTGGTCGGGAAATTAAAAACCCTAGTGAAAACGTCCATCCATTTTGCGCAAACCGTTTTGGTGTAAATATTTCGAATGTCTAGTATGATGTGTCAAGTCGTGAATTGTCATCTGCAATCAATACTTAAATACTCTCAATTCATCAATTCATTCGATACATTTCATCTTTCTTTTATACGACGAAAAATAAATAACAACAAAGTTAAAACGGGGAAACCAAAAATAACTTGCAACATTTTTTATAATTTATTCTAAATAAAACATAAGACTAATTTAATAAACCATGCAAGATGAGAAACGACAACCTTCACAATACCCAGACCCAGATCATAAGTTGCCAGACGACGATGATATGGAATTGATTCCAAGACCTCAGCCGCCACAAAGGCTACATTTGCAAAAATCGCTCAATTCGCGACAGAATAGTTCAACCGAAGAACCGGAACCTGACTCCAGGTATGAATGTGCTATTTGTATGAATTGGTTAAATGAACCTGTATTAACTTCGTGCGGCCATCGTTTCTGTAAATCATGTCTTAATTCATGGCTACGCAATAAAAGTCAATGGTGTCCCATGGATAATAAGAAAATCGCTGCTGACAAAGACATTTTTCCTGACAACTATACTAGAAGAGAAATTGAACAGATTAAATTAAAATGTCCCAATATCAAGCTGGGCTGCGACTACATTGCTTCGCCTTTAGAAATGGAGCGTCATAAGCATGACTGTCCGTACCGGGGTGATGAAGAGCCCGCCGAGGAAAAATGTCCCTTTGCTAGTATTAAATGTGGCTTTGTGGGTCGACCTGAGACCAATGCTTTAGAAATGCATTTGAAAGAAGACATGCCCCATCATTTGCAGTTGATGCTTAGGTCCCTACAGCACACAGCTATTTCCACTTGGAATCCACAAAAGCCACAGAAGTCTGCTATGCAAACAAATGGCCACAGTGGCGGAGCTCTACCCCCACCACCACAGTATGCCAACGGTTCCGAAGAGCAGCTCATTCAGGCAATGTATCAACGGATTGTAGTGTTGGAGCAAAGGGCCTGCGAACAAGACGTTAAAATCGAGAATTTAACCAAACACTTGACCTGTCTACGCACTCAAGTAGATCCCCGTTACAGCAATGGTACTATAGTGTGGGAGATTCCAAATTTTCATAATCTAATCGATCATCTACGCTCCAACACTAACAACCTGGTTTATTCACGCGAATGTTACACTACACCTTACGGTTACAAATTTTGTGCCCGTCTCAATATACAACCCAAAAATCCACATCTCCTTAGTCTCCACGTTCACCTCATGCAATCTGAAAATGATGGTCATTTGGAGTGGCCATTCATAGGACGCATCAAATTGGTCATGGTACATCCGCGGGATATGAAACTGTCACAGCATGATACGATTATGACCAAACCTGAAATTTTGGCATTTCATCAGCCCAAGGAGCGTATCAGTACTCGGGGCTTCGGATTTGTCGAGTATGCCAATATTGCAGATATTATAAAGAGGGGATTTTGCGAAGACGATCGGTTGGTAATTAAAATACAAATCAATATGGTATAAAATTAATTAATTTAAGGTAAGCACACCACACCATATTCATACAAACATATGTATGTGTCTCTCAACAGCCCATTGAGAAACAAACAGGGAGCTTCTTTCAAACTTATACATAAAGTACTTAACACATACAGTAATGGCAAATGTTGAAAATTTTCAATACACCACCTAAATTACACACATCGCTCACTTACTTCAATACTGTCATAACTCAGAACCCGATTTTTCAAGAGAGTCGTTTAAAGTTCTCAATTGCGTTAAATAACCAATATAGGAAAAACCTTGGTATTCCCGAATAAAGTAGATGCCTGACATATTTTTGTATAATACACTGCAGAAAAAACGGTCAACTAAAATTACAGACTTGCATCTTGTGAATTTTGCATTGTGACACTATTGAATTAAAGGAGAGCCAGTCCCTCAAATTTTCAACAACAAAAAAAATAGATTTTAATAATGTTTTATCATTTCCATTTAAACTTAATTGCACAAATACTAAAAACTATTGTACTTATTTATTACAGTATTATACAAACAGACAAAAACGATTACTACTTGAAAAAATAATCAATGTTTACAGATTTTTGAACAGGAATATAATTTGCCATTGCAGAATTCGAATGAATAGATGTCTTGTGTCTCCTAGATTATACGACCAACGGCCCTTACATCATTTCATTGTAATAATTAGAAATAGATTAAATTTCCTGGTCCTGGAACCGACTGGATTTTTAGTTAATCATCACTGAATTTCTAGACACAACTATTTATTTGAGGGTTAAAATATGAAATTGTTAACTCTCAATTTCCATTGCCAAAGGTATTTTTGTTATCTTCGTTAATTAGAACCATTTAAAATTGAATTTAACATTTCCTAAATTATAATGATGAAATATTTTTCTAAATTGTACAATTTTAAATTGAAAATCAATATAAAACGAAAAAGGAAATAACCAAAGATCGAATAAAACATATTTTGACAACGACCTTTTCCCCACGCTATTTCTAAAGAAATGAATATTGCACCAACATAATGACACAATCACTAGATACACAAATAAATAAATTTCCAAAAAATATGCGCAATGTTTTTTTCATAGCCCCTTTATATATTTACAAAAGAAAACCCATATCATATTAGTTTAATTAAATCTCATGATTTATAATTTAGACGATGGTAAAAAACCTTGTTTGATTTTTGGTAAGCCATTGCTGTTCGTATATTTGTGTCTAGGAATTAAAAAAAAGATTTTCATCAAAACCAAAAATTCTATAGACAAAATAAGAAAACACTAGATGTGGAAAATGATACTATTCGCCAAGGTGTTGTTTTTTAGTCCGAAGGTCATACATTTTCGATATTTTTTTTCGACTTAATGATTATTAATTTATGGCAATCATTTTTTTTTTGTTAGATGTTTGTCTGTCGTATAAGGAGAATCAGTAAACAAAACATTTGTTCACATGCCATAAAGACTAGCAAAATCACATTCGAGTTTTGCGGTAAAAAAAAAACAAATAGTATCCAGTTCAAGAATCTTTTCGAACAGTAGTCTTATTTATAAATATACATATAAGACCTCCGAATCAAGATAATTTGCATTTAACAGAGTTGAACATTTTACAGCTTTGGATACAGCGTTTATAATGTAAAACACACTTCAAACAAGTTCTGGGACATTTTAACAAATCAATTTAAAGTCATACATTTTCCAAATACAAAAAGCTGATGAAGTCTTCCCAAAACAAAACAAAAATAGTATCTGTGTAAGACAAACTTATTACTAATTACTATTATTGATATTGCGGCATAATCGGAGTATTCGCAATATTTAGCTAATGGAAGGAAAAAAAATCGTAAATTAAATCAATATATTCTATGAAGTTTTCACAATACAACCTGTTTCAAAAACAACAACTTTATGGGAGAGTCTAAGCACCAAATTTTTTGCACAGTTTCAACATAAGCTGATTTGGAGCTCTTCCATAACATGTATGTTTTTAAATTGCATAGTTTGTTTTGTCAAAACTCCACGGCATTGTTTAAAAACATTTGCACTACAAATTTGCAGATGCTCTACGCAGGATTACTTGAAAAAAAGTAATGTATTCTTCCGAAAGAAATACTAAAGCATAAATGGACTTGATTATCTACCAGAGAAGAAAATACAGGAATTTTTTTAGATACAAATACAGTGCATCTCTGCTTTCACTACAAACATACCCGTATACAAACACATATATAAGGAATCATCTTATTCCACAATAACGCCAAACTATCAATATTCACTATAAACAAATATATATAAAAATCTATGTGTAGTATCTCATATTAAACTATCCGCTGACAAAATGTGTAATATTTTCGAAATTTTGTTTTTTATATCTTTGCAATACCTTTCCAGAATTTATAAGTATTTTCACATATATTTTTTTCTCCTCTATTGGAAAGAAAAGATGGTGTTGATTTGTTCAACGGATATAAATCAACAAATGTATTATTTTTGTAACTTTATGAAAACATTCCGTGATATATTATTGTTAGTACGTCCATTTTTATGATCATATCTTTAGAAGAAATTTATTAAAAGTTTTTTTATTGTCTTTGTTCTTCCAATAATAATTTAAGATTTTTTTTTTATATTTTATTTTAGTTAAAAATTGTATTTGTATATTTGTACTCTTTAAAATTTACCACTTAAAATGGTTATGAATTGAAAAAGTCCAAATGTATTTAAAAAACACGCCGAGTATATTTATTTCAAATACAAAAATATATATAATTTATGTTATGTAAATGTTGTTTTTTTATTTATAGAATAAGGTAATTAAAAAAGTAGCGGACACTCTGAGACAGAATTAAATGTATTTTTAAAGGTAAATCTGGTGCCGTGATATTGACACCTCGAAGAGAAAATGGGGCGTTACACAATTATACTTGGAAAAACCGGCTCTAACTGTCAAGAAATGACTGTTGCCTCATGCTAAATAACTTCCCTCTTCAATAGTTTTATCTTATACGTGTAGAGCACTTCTTGGCCGCCAAATAGGAAAACAGTAGATAAAAAGCAGAGATAAACTAAAAAATATTATTAAGGACAAATCGTCGCATGCTGACTAAATTAAACTTGAATGTTATTTAATAAAGCAAAATTGAAATTGAAATTCTTGTTCTGTGACTCAACATTTTGTTCATACAGTGCAATCACGACTTCAAGATGTCATCAAAATAATAGTTATCCCACTTAATACTAATTTTATTTGACTTAACTTATATATTCTGTATACTTACTTTTGTGATGTAATGTTCATTCCTTTTCATTTATTATTATAGTAATTTTCATAAATAAAAAACAATTGTGTGTTTTGCTGGAGAAAATGAAGGACAACCCCGAAATTGCTGACGGGGACACTCAGGACTCCAAAGGTTGTGGCTCGTTTCTGGTGTCAACTAATTGAGAAGTGAAATTGCGTAAGTCCGCCATATAAGACCATTCCAGAATGTGCATAAGCTTCAAAGGAGTACCGTCACAATAATGGTGCATGTGGTCCTCCAAAACGAACCCGATTGTCGTCCATTGATCATCCATTGGCGGATCAAATACTTTCGGTGCGCAATTATCAGTTAATGCAAATGCGCAAAGTACAAACATAACATGGATTCAAGCCGTATTTGACCCCACACCAACTTCAGCACCGTTGTCAAATATTTGTTCTATGTCTAGGATGTTCGTCCGATTTTGTTGATATATTTTTTTTATTTAAAATTAAGTTTTAAATTTTCGTTAATCTTTGCATTTTAATCTGAATGCCAGTTTCGAAGTTATAAACAAATTTAAGGCAAATAATTTGCTCTAGACAATTAGAAATGTTATTTATACCATAGAGCGATCTTTCAAATGACCGAACGGTGCCACGCTATTTGTGGTAAAATAGAAAATACCCTCCTTTCGTTGAATCTGCATAGGATCTCCAATTTGGACAGTTGAATCCAGTGTATTACAGCCACTCTTATCTAAAATGTTATCATAACTTTTGCACTTGTATATGGGAGCAAAGGAATATCCTTTAATAGCTTCAGCATATAAAGTAACGCAACGACCATGGGAGCAGGAGCCATCAATATCTTGTCCACAACCCGGCTGCAAGCGACCCCAGTTGGGATAGAAGGAAGCAGTTCCAATGGGCTTTAGAAAGCCCTTAGTATTTCCATTTGTTTGTATGGTCTCAACATATTTTGCATCAGTGGAGGCCAAACGCGTAGCAGTATTCTCATAGCTATACAAGGGGAAGGCAGGATCCAAACCCACAATGGCTGCTAACGTACCACGTTTCACATTTTTGCCACAATATCCGGCTACATGTGCGCCTAAACTATGACCAATTACCACTAAGTTGTTAAAACTCATGCCAAACTTGGCATTGAGAAAATCCACAAATTCAGCAACATCCTCTCCCACCAGTGGAACTTTAGCCCGTGAAGAAACGTAGTTTAATTTCGAATATGCATTCCAATCTACAGAAATTATGTTGTAATTATCTTTTGATAAATATGCTTCACGTATGGGTTTATTTGGTGTGGATGTATAGGATCCACCCCATCCGTGAATAATGATTCTAAATAGAATTACATGTAAATTAATTCAATACAAATAATTTAAAATAAAACTCACCTGGTGGGTCGCGATTTCTCAAAATTTGATTTTGACACTGACGCTTCATCATTTATAAATAATTCCTGGGCTGCGCTAGGATTGGCTGCAGTGTAAAGATAAAATTTTACATTTCCTGTGGCACGACTCTCGATTAAATCAGATCTACTGATTCTCAAAGGCGAGCTGGAAGCCAAAGCTTTTGTGGGCAAGACGACAAATATTATTAACCAAACTTTTTAGAAATGTGCAAAATTATTAAATTACCCAAACCAATGGCCAAAATATAACCGGCCACAAACATCTTCGTGCCTTAATAATGTTCAGAAGACAAATGAACTTACATATATATGTAGGTATACATCTACTAAAAACTGTATTGGATTTGGACATGTTCATTTCTTAGATAAGATTATTAAAAACAAAAAACACGCTACATACGTAAATACGTTAGTGTACAGTCCTCCTTTAGTCTTCAATCCACGCGTGCAGAATTTCCACTTTTCATTTAGATAAGATGTGCTTGTCTTTCTTAATCTAAATAGACAAGAAAGATATTTTGCCAAATAACTGAAGGGGTCGTTTAAAGTTATTCAATCAATCGATTTGTACGCGACTAAAATTAAAACTTGTTTTAGTCTATTAATATAACCAAAATATCGACCCCTTTGCGCGCAATTATCGTATGTGCCAAAATCCAAATTTTACAGGAGAGCCATTTTTCTACTTTTCTCTGCTTTCGCTTGCAATATCAAAATGAAAATTATTCACTCAATTTTTGGAGCAACGAAGTGGAATTCGATTACAATATTTTGTCAGGTAACGTGTCTTTGAATGTATAACAAAATTGCATCAAAAACTCAATTTCGAAAAAATTGGCATATACGATAATTCCGCACAAAGGGGTCGATATGTTGGCGGTATCTAGAATCTATATTGAGTTACAACTATTTAAAAAAAACATAGATCTGAAGATTCACAACTATTTAAAAAAAAATCATAGTTTTAAAGATTCTGTGATTAATCTCTAACGAAAACGCACCAGTAGTACAATATAAAATTATGTATTGAATAAATGGTGGATATAAATTTGCGTACATGTATAACCAGTACCAAATATTTAAAACATTTAAACGGGACCATGAAATTATTTATAGATATATTTTATTTTTCAGAGTAACCCGAACTATAAATTTCTGGGCCTGGTATCAGAGAATGGAGAATTGGCTGTTTTTACTGTTTGGTGGTTTTAGATTTGAATTGAATTGAATTTATTTCCATTTTGTAATTTAAAGCCTGACGGCCAATTAGAACAAATTACAATATGCAACATATTAAATAGAACTACCAACATTACATATGGGACTGTGTGGTCTTGAAAATTAGACAGCAACTCAAAGCACGATGTTAGGTCTCACCGAATTGATATTTTTGTATTAATTATTCACATTGTATTTACTGCACTTGGCAGTTATTTTTTTCTACACAAAACAAAACTACGAAATCAAAGCAATATTATACAATATATTCGCCCGATATCTGCACTTCTTCCACAACACTGTTATCCACAATCTCATTTATCGTGCAAGTCGCACTCGCCGCAGATGTCTGATTACCTAGACTTGCTAACACAAATGTTGGAATATGCACGGATGTTGACTCGGTACTCGATCTCTGCACGGCGGCATCATGTGTACGCATGTGAGAATTTAAACCTCCCGATTGGGCAAACGATTTTTCACAGATTTTACAAATATGTTTTCGATCCTTAGAGTGTATCAGTTTATGTACGCGTAAAGCTTTCTTGCGCTGAAATGTTGAGCCGCATATATCGCATTTAAATGGCCGCTCACTGGTGTGTGTGACCGCATGTACGTTTAAGTCGTGGAAGGAGAAGAAACTTTTACCGCATACATGACATTTAGCCGGTCTTTCTCCCGTATGCCGACGCATGTGAGCTCTCAGTACACCACCATGTCTACACCTTTTTCCGCAAATTTCGCATATTAATGGCATTAAACCAGTGTGGCAAACCATGTGCGCTTTGAGCTCATTAGCCGTAAAAAAATCTTTGGAACATTCATTGCATTTATGGGCCTTAATACCTGTGTGACGAATTTTATGACGAATCAAATTACCAGTCTGGGTAAAGGATTTGCCACAAATATCACAAAATATTCCCGTATGCTTCCATTTGTGTCCCCCCAGATCACGTGCCGAACGGAAAACCTCATTGCATTCATCGCACCTGTGTATCTGTTTATGTTGTTTCGACATAATTGGCGTTTTTTTGGGATTGTGAACTCTGTAGTTATGGTTTTGCAAGCAGTTTTTGGTCCGATATAAACGTTTGCAGGTCAGACAGAGATACGGAAGTTCATCTTCAGAGTTTTTGTCGATCTCTGACTAAAATAAGAAAAAACAAAATAAAGTAAAGTTGTCATAATGCATATTCATAATTTGTGTCAGGTTGTACAATTGAGATTAATGTTTGATACAGCTTCCAAATAATGGTTCACCAAAGTTCCATTTTGTGAACGAATGAAGCCTGATATCTGCAACATCATTGGCTCGTACCAGTGCGACTTTAGTTCTGATAAAACTGCAGATTGCTGACATCGAATAAATTGAGATTAATAATATGAATAAAAATGGATCGGCTCTATGAATCTGCGACGATAACTTCTACCAAACAAAAGAGAACAAACAAGCCTGTTATGGCTGGTGGGAAGACAAGTGCAAGATTATAACTAATTGTGGGCCATGTCTCAACACAAGCTAAAAATGGTTTCAGATCAATTATAAGGAATCCATTAAGTGACAGTCCGCATGCAAATGTGCTTTTCTATAGAAATGTCCCCTACGTTGTTGCCCTTAGATGCGATAAAGTACTATCTTGGAAACGGATAAACTATTGAAAGCATAATGCGATTAGTACTGTATATTGTTTCAAGTTACTTACATTACTGCTGTTCGTATCCATATTTCCATCATTGTCCGCCCATTCATTATCATCGTTGCCGTTGTCATCTTCGTAATCATTATTAAATATGTCATCCTTATTTATATTTAGAGCATCAGCATCAGAGTCTTTTCTTTTAGTTTCCTTATCCTTAAACATTGTTTTATCTTCAGAATCTTTTAGGCTTTTCTTGGCGTTTCTGGTAAAAGGTTTTCTTGGTATTTCCTCCATGTATAATTGTTCAACAATAGTCTCATGATTTCCCACTTCAGTTTCATGTATTAACTGTTGTAGACTTTTATCGTCATCATCACTGCCTTCGGCCGCCTTATCCTCAGCGACAGGTGTTGATATTTTGCCTCTGAAATCCTCTTGCTATATGGGATCGACTTCAGGGTCTTCTTCTTTGATTGACATGTTATCCAGCAAAGAGGCATCCTTTTCTAATTTTGATTTGCGTTTCCTATCCAAATCTTTCAGATTAATGCTTTGCTCAGCTAGCGGAAGATGATGGATTTGGAAGTGTGTAGTGAATTTTTCCAAATGCATTTTACGGGGACAAAGCAAACAGGTTACATTAAAAACCGCAGGCGATATACAGAAGATTTCTCCACATTTGAAATTTTGAAAGGAATTATCCAATTTTAGCATTTTTATTTGTTTTTTTTATGGGAGAAAAGAGTTATTTCTTCTTCTTCTTTGCCATATAATAATATGTCAATTCCACCCTGGTTATGGTGGAATTTTAAAGTGACATGAAACACAGGGTTTATATTGCCACTTTCATGGGATTATTTAAACATTGGGGGTTGTTATTGAAATACGGAATTTGAATTCCGTTATTTTTTTTTAATTTTGTTTTGGGTTTTGTAGATTTTTGTAAGCAAGAATTTGTTTTTAACCAGAACTTCTGCATCTCTGTAGAATCTCTGGAGTGCGATACAAATGTTGATGTCGCCGGTTTTCAATAATATGTCGATGTTGTTTCTATATTAAAGAGTATCGAATGCCTGTATCATTATTAACCTGTAGCCCGTCAGTTAACAATGGCAGATAATCTTAGTCTGATATTCGAGTATATAACCAATCACACCATGACTGATCACTTCACCGAATTGATATTTTTGTATTTATTACTCACATTGTATTTACTGCACTCGGCAGTTAATTATTTGTCTACTCAAAACAAAATTCGAAAGGTGTACCATATTATACAATATATTCGCCCGATATCTGCACTTCTTCCACAACACTGTTATCCACAATCTCATTTATCGTGCAAGTCGCACTCGCCGCAGATGTCTGATTACCTAGACTTGCTAACACGAGTGTTGGAATATGCACGGATGTTGACTCGGTACCCGATCTCTGCACGGCGGCATCATGTGTACGCATGTGAGAATTTAAACCTCCCGATTGGGCAAACGATTTTCCACAGATTTTACAAATATGTTTTCGATCCTTAGAGTGTATTAGTTTATGTACGCGTAAAGCTTTCTTGCGCTGAAATGTTGAGCCGCATATATCGCATTTAAATGGCCGCTCACTGGTGTGTGTGACCGCATGTACGTTTAAGTCGTGGAAGGAGAAGAAACTTTTACCGCATACATGACATTTAGCCGGTCTTTCTCCCGTATGCCGACGCATGTGAGCTGTCAGTACACCACCATCTCTACATCTTTTTCCGCAAATTTCGCATATTAATGGCATTAAACCGGTGTGGCAAATCATGTGCGCTTTGAGCTCTTTGGCCGTAAAAAAATCTTTGGAACATTCATTGCATTTATGGGCCTTAATACCTGTGTGACGAATTTTATGACGAATCATATTACCGGTCTGGGTAAAGGATTTGCCACAAATATCACAAAATATTCCCGTATGCTTCCATTTGTGTCCCCCCAGTTCTCGTGCCGAACGGAAAACCTCATTGCATTCATCGCATTTGTGTATCGGTTTATGTTGTCCTGACATAATTGGCGTTTTTTTGGGATTGTGAACTCTGTAGTTATGTTTTTGCAAGCAGTTTTTGGTCCGATATGAACGTTTGCAGGTGAGACAGGGATACGGAAGTTCATCTTCAGAGTTTTTGTCGATCTCTGACTGAAATAAGAAAAAACAAAATAAAGGAAAGTTGTCATAATGCATATTCATAAATTGTGTCAAGTTGTACAATTGAGATTAATGTTTGATACAGCTTCCAAAGATGGTTTACCAAAGTCCCATTTTGTAAACGAATGATGATGTCTCCAGTGCGACTTTAGTTCTGATAAAACTGAGCCGATTTTTACATTAGACCAAAACCCGAAAAATATCCACGAAAAGTAACTTCGAGCTGTATGCCAAAATCGAAGAAATCGAGCGGATTGCGAATAAATAAAAATAAAAGAGAACAACCCAGCCTCTTATCGCTGGTGGGAAGACAAGTGCAAGATTATAGCTAATTGTGGGCCATGTCCCAGCACAAGCTAAAAATGGAGTTTGACGATATCGGTGCATACAAAGGTGCCTTTCTATAGAAATGTCCCCATACGCTGTTGCCCTAAGATGCGATGAAGTACTATCTTGGAAACGGATAAACTATTGAAAGCATAATGCTATTAGTACTGTATATTGTTTCAAGTTACTTACTTTACTGCTGTTCGTATCCATATTTCCATCATTGTCCGCCCATTCATTATCATCGTTGCCGTTGTCATCTTCGTAATCATTATTAAATATGTCATCCTTATTTATATTTAGAGCATCAGCATCAGAGTCTTTTCTTTTAGTTTCCTCATCCTTAAACATTGTTTTATCTTCGCAATCATTTCGGCCTTTCTTGGCGTTTCTGGTAAAAGGTTTTCTTGGTATTTCCTCCATGTGTAATTGTTCAACAATAGTCTCATGATTTCCCACTTCAGTTTCATGTATTAACTGTTGTAGACTTTTATCGTCATCATCACTGCCTTCGGCCGCCTTATCCTCAGCGACAGGTGTTGATATTTTGCCTCTGAAATCCTCTTGCTTTATGGGATCGACTTCAGGGTCTTCTTCTTTGATTGACATGTTATCCAGCAAAGAGGCATCCTTTTCTAATTTAGATTTGCGTTTCCTATCCAAATCATTCAGATTAATGCTTTGCTCAGCTAGCGGAAGATGATGGATTTGGAAGTGTGTAGTGAATTTTTCCAAATGCATTTTACGGGGACAAAGCAAACAGGTTACATTAAAAACCGCAGGCGATATACAGAAGATTTCTCCACATTTGAAATTTTGAAAGGAGCTGGAATTATCCAATTTTAGCATTTTTATTTGTTTTTTTTATGGGAGAAAAGAGTTATTTCTTCTTCTTCTTTGCCATATGATAATATGTCAATTCCACCCTGGTTATGGTGGAATTTTGAAGTGACATGAGACACAGGGTCTATATTGCCACCTTCATGGGATTATTTAAACATTGGGATTGTTATTAAATCATCGGGAATTTCCATTCCGTTTTTTTGAATTTTGTTTTAGAATTTCTGGAGTGCGATAAAAATGTTGATGTCGCTGGTTTTCAATAATGTGTCGAAGTTGTTTCTATATTAAAGAGTATCGAATGCCTGTAATTATTTTTTGACAGGATGTGGTGTGAATTTCTCCACTCAGTCACAAAGATCAGAGCTGGCATCCCATTTTTGTTGATAGGATTCTATGACTGCCTTCCTGTCAGCATGTTTCAAGTCCATGTAGTATATATGGGGGTATTCAGGTGTATCAATGTGATTAACTTCGACTGAGTCCACATGCACATTTGTCACGCTTATATTCACGTCTACAACTTTAAGTACTGCTACGTTTAGCTTTATAGCTCATGGTAATTGCCAATAATCATTTAGTCTACAGTCGCCGGCATTTAAGTGGTCCTCCGTCAGTTAACAATGGCAGATAATCTTAGTGTGATATTATTAATCACATTGTATTTACTGCACTCGGCAGTTAATTGTTTGTCTACTCAAAACAAAATTCGAAAGCGGTACCATATTATACAATATATTCGCCCGATATCTGCACTTCATCCACAACACTGTTATACACAATCTCATTTATCGTGCTAGTCGCACTCGCCGCAGATGTCTGATTACCTAGACTTGCTAACACAAGTGTTGGAATATGCACGGATGTTGACTCGGTACCCGATCTCTGCACGGCGGCATCATGTGTACGCATGTGAGAGTTTAAACCTCCCGATTGGGCAAATGATTTTCCACAGATTTTACAAATATGTTTTCGATCCTTAGAGTGTATCAGTTTATGTACGCGTAAAGCTTTCTTGCGCTGAAATGTTGAGCCGCATATATCGCATTTAAATGGCCGCTCACTGGTGTGTGTGACCGCATGTACGTTTAAGTCGTGGAAGGAGAAGAAACTTTTACCGCATACATGACATTTAGCCGGTCTTTCTCCCGTATGCCGACGCATGTGAGCTGTCAGTACACCGCGATCTCTACATCTTTTTCCACAAATTTCGCATATTAATGGCATTAAACCGGTGTGGCAAATCATGTGCGATTTGAGCTCTTTCGCCGTAAAAAAGTCCTTGGAACATTCATTGCATTTATGGGCCTTAATGCCAGTGTGACGAATTTTATGGCGAATCATATTACCGGTCTGGGTAAAGGGTTTTCCACAAATATCACAAAATATTCCGGTATGCTTCCATTTGTGCCCCCCTAGATCACGTGCCGAACGGAAAACTTCATTGCATTCATCGCACTTGTGTATGGGTTTATGTTGTCTTGACCTCCTTGGAGATTTATTGGGATTGTGAACTCTGTAGTTATGTTTTTGCAAGCAGTGTTTGGTACGATATGACCGTTTGCAGGTCAGACAGGGATACGGAAGTTCGTCTTCAGAGTTTTTGTCGGTGTCTGACTGAAATAAGAAAACATAAAATAAAGGAAAGTTGTCATAATGCATATTCATAAATTGTGTCAGGTTGTACAATTGAGATTAATGTTTGATACAGCTTCCAAAGATGGTTTACCAAAGTCCCATTTTGTAAACGAATGATGATGTCTCCAGTGCGACTTTAGTTCTGATAAAACTGAGCCGATTTTTACATTAGACCAAAACCCGAAAAATATCCACGAAAAGTAACTTCGAGCTGTATGCCAAAATCGAAGAAATCGAGCGGATTGCGAATAAATAAAAATAAAAGAGAACAACCCAGCCTCTTATCGCTGGTGGGAAGACAAGTGCAAGATTATAGCTAATTGTGGGCCATGTCCCAGCACAAGCTAAAAATGGAGTTTGACGATATCGGTGCATACAAAGGTGCCTTTCTATAGAAATGTCCCCATACGCTGTTGCCCTAAGATGCGATGAAGTACTATCTTGGAAACGGATAAACTATTGAAAGCATAATGCTATTAGTACTGTATATTGTTTCAAGTTACTTACTTTACTGCTGTTCGTATCCATATTTCCATCATTGTCCGCCCATTCATTATCATCGTTGCCGTTGTCATCTTCGTAATCATTATTAAATATGTCATCCTTATTTATATTTAGAGCATCAGCATCAGAGTCTTTTCTTTTAGTTTCCTCATCCTTAAACATTGTTTTATCTTCGCAATCATTTCGGCCTTTCTTGGCGTTTCTGGTAAAAGGTTTTCTTGGTATTTCCTCCATGTGTAATTGTTCAACAATAGTCTCATGATTTCCCACTTCAGTTTCATGTATTAACTGTTGTAGACTTTTATCGTCATCATCACTGCCTTCGGCCGCCTTATCCTCAGCGACAGGTGTTGATATTTTGCCTCTGAAATCCTCTTGCTTTATGGGATCGACTTCAGGGTCTTCTTCTTTGATTGACATGTTATCCAGCAAAGAGGCATCCTTTTCTAATTTAGATTTGCGTTTCCTATCCAAATCATTCAGATTAATGCTTTGCTCAGCTAGCGGAAGATGATGGATTTGGAAGTGTGTAGTGAATTTTTCCAAATGCATTTTACGGGGACAAAGCAAACAGGTTACATTAAAAACCGCAGGCGATATACAGAAGATTTCTCCACATTTGAAATTTTGAAAGGAGCTGGAATTATCCAATTTTAGCATTTTTATTTGTTTTTTTATGGGAGAAAAGAGTTATTTCTTCTTCTTCTTTGCCATATGATAATATGTCAATTCCACCCTGGTTATGGTGGAATTTTAAAGTGACATGAGACACAGGGTCTATATTGCCACCTTCATGGGATTATTTAAACATTGGGATTGTTATTAAATCATCGGGAATTTCCATTCCGTTTTTTTTTAATTTTGTTTTGAGTTTGTAGATTTTCAGATATTCGTAAGCAAGAATTTGTTTTTAACCAGAATCTGCATCTCTGTAGAATTTCTGGAGTAAAGAGTATCGAATGCCTGTAATTATGTTTTGACAGGATGTGGTGTGAATTTCTCCACAGTCACAAAGATCAGAGCTGGATATGTTTATTCGATTTAAATGTTCTCTCGTGAAATGTCAATTCAATTTCCCAAATCTGGTGTGGGGAAATTAAGGTGCCTGTGACAGATGGGTGTTGTGAAATGTATTTTTGTCAAAACAGCCGTTGGAATGTTGGCTTCTTCGACAAATTTCAGAACAGGAGTTTTGAAGTGATTAATGTCCATAGATTGTAGTAGCTGAAGCAAGTTGTTGAAAAAGCCAAACATGTTGTGATTTAAATTGAAAATTTAACGGTACTGATCACATCACAGATCAATCTGGAACTATGACGCTAGTGTTTGAGATAAACACATGCTTCCATCTTCCCATTACAAATTGCACTTGTTTGAACGATAGCTTCAATTTGAATTTTGACGTATTCTATAAAATTCGTCCTTAATACCATCATTTATAAGGCTTCGTATCAGCGTACCCGGGAAATTTATCAATAGGGCTTGCCATTGTACACATACTCTGATCTCTAATTTTAACTCTCTGAAGGAAAGTAATAGCTAATTCTAATCAGTGTATTTTCTACGAAGATTTGCAATACATATATTGAATAGATTGCCAAAGCTATAGCTTTTTTCGAGTGGCAGTTCGTGATGTTTATTTTATTTTTAAATAATTTGTTTAGCATACATACTATATGCTATTTAATGTAAAAGTTAGGTAGCTATTATCAGATAAATACAAGCAAGACCCTGAGTGAATTTTTAAACTTCCGGTATAAGTTGTTTGTTTCATTTTTATTTGCATACT